>OY365808.1:6922946-7192946 GCA_959347315.1 Bimastos eiseni
TCAATTAACCACCATTTTCCACATTCAGTTTTTCCAACACTATTG
This sequence comes from Bimastos eiseni, assembly GCA_959347315.1. Classification (NCBI taxonomy): domain Eukaryota; kingdom Metazoa; phylum Annelida; class Clitellata; order Crassiclitellata; family Lumbricidae; genus Bimastos; species Bimastos eiseni. The sequence goes on from OY365808.1 coordinate 6,922,992, forward strand.
GAACACTAAACAAGTGAACCGCCTTAAGAAGTTTCTCTACCGCCGTTGGCACCTAGGCTATATACAGCGAGGCGCTAAATGAGGTGAAACAATATAGTGGTCACGTGCTTTAACAGTTATCTAGTGTTATGTGTTAAAGTCTTATACAAGTCTCGTCTGAAGTCTTATACAAGTCTCGTCTGAAGTCTTACAGTCTTTTCGAGGTCTTATCAGACTGCGGTTCGTTTGAGTGTCACACCAATGTCTGGGTACAGTCCCATAGGTAGACCCTATATAAGAAGACACCAATGTCTGAAATTGTAAAATGAGGATTGGTTAATCGCTATCGGTTCAACTGACTGAAGCCTTCAGATCGAGTACCAGCGAAAAGAGGCCGGCCAATATGACTGCACGATTTCTCGAAAGTTTGTGCATATATATATATATACATATTTATTTATTACCGAAATTTGATACCGCCCTTCTTCCAACATCTTATGCTCAGAAGTGCACACACACGCCTCGACGGTGCAATTGCAGTTGTACTGCAGAGCAATCGTGCGCGAAGGACTTGCTCAAGGTCCCTATACAGTGACTGACGCCTAGGACGAGGTTCGAACCCACGCACTCAGCACACACTGAACGTCACTGTGCCGATCAGTTATATATATATATATATATTTATTATGCAGGTATAAATGTATATGTATGTGCATGTATATATCTGGACTTTTATAAAGAACAGTTGATGAATCACTCAACAGCACAAGAGTGAATGATGCTACCCAGACAATAACTATAAATACGGGTGACTTACCAGGAAGGTAAGGTTGACGACAATGAGGAACGTCTTCGTGCAGAGCGACCTCCACCATTTGCACCTCGGTGCAACGCACTTCCTCGCTCTTCGATTCCCGGATGCATCTCGCGTGACCGCTTCCGCCGGAGTCCAGCGCTTCGACGCCATTGCACATCCGGCGCACACCTCTGAACAGCACGAGTCACCGGTGGCGCTGGATGTTGCCGGTCGGAGCACACCTCTGAAGCAATTTCGGAAGCAGGAAGCGGTGGAGTTGCCGCACTCTGGCGTTGACTGACAGCCGATAAGATGACAGTCTGTCAGGCGGTCCCGAAGCTGGCTCAGTGCCCACATGTCAGTCGTGACGTCACTGAGTCGGCAAGAATCATTCGTCGTTAAAATTCAAAGATTTCGCTCATGAATATGCACGATGTCACAATGACAGAAAGTGGAGAAAGGACGGCGGATTGGTGCGAAAGTATTGAGAGAAAATCGATGATCGTTCGCTTCTGGGATTCAACGAATCTACAAATGACGAGAATGTTTATAATGTTTATACGGTAATCAGCGGATGACTGAAACGGGAATAACGACCACTTAGCAAGCCCTTCAATGATAATTAGAATAAGAAGAAAATACTACGTTGAAGAAGCAAAAGAAGAGAAACAAGAATAGGAAAAAGAGGAGGAGGCAGGAGGAGGAGGAGAAGGAAGAGAAGGAAGAGGAGGCGGTAGCAGAAGGAGAAAAGGAGAAAGACAAGGAGGAGACGTAGACTGAAGCACAGGAGTAAAAAAGAAGAAAGTGAAAGAATAAATCATAGAGGTGATGCATTTGCAGCAGGAGAAAATAATAGAGAAAGGTAAAAACAAAGTAAAAGTATATAGAATATGAGAAAGGAAACGAAGAACGAAAAGAAGAAGAGTGAGACCAAAGAAGAAGAAGAAGACAAATTGTTGTAGAGATGAGCAGAAGCATGAAATGCTGAGGAGAAATGAGAGCACTTAGAGGAAAGCATGCAATTAACGTATAATGGCGTTTAATGCCATGCAATGCAAACATGTAGACATGTAATGAAGTGCAACGAGTTAATTAAACAGGAAGAAATTACACAATGCTAAAGCATTGAGTTCGCGTTGCGCTGGATATTTTTGATGCCAAAATCAATCACACAGACCACACGACATTGGACCTACTGCCACACACCATTACCAGCCACAAACTCTGCAGAAAGGGTTGTTCACATCTACGATCAATTAACATGCCCACATGATCTGACGTAAGACGTCACCACGAGTCTGATAACTTCCGCTTAGGGGTCACGACATGTGAACAGCCTCTGATGTTCGACCTGAGCACCGCCACGTTTGGTCGTTCAATCATAAGGCTCTTTTCTGTGTCACGTGGGATCGATCGGCATTGGGAAAAAATCGGGTGCGCGTGATAATTATAAGGCTTGTAATGAACTGGCCATTAGTTAATGTTCGCTCACTATGCGGGCTGCGCTAATTGCCGTAGTAGATTCAGTTAACGACACTGTTTGATAATAGGCGTATTGGTCATTAGTGTCACCCTCCTTCTTTATCCAGGTTGGGGATTGGCACCACCAGAGCGCGAGCAGTGGAGGAGCTGCGCTTATTTGCTAGATCTGAATAACGAACTGTTTATATTAAACAGAAGAAATTGTCGTATTGGCTATTTGAAATAGCGTTTTTTGATAAATAGATTAACAACTAAATCGTATTATAGGCACGGTGGTGCGTATTAGCATTTTTAAGGTGACTTTTGTCACTTAACAATTTCCATATAATGCACAGAGTGAGACAGTTAGAGATAGAATAAGAGAGACAGAGAGACAAAGATATATATAGAGGAAAGATACAGAGCGAGAGATACAAGACAGAGACAAACAGAGAGGCATAGCTGCAAAACCTATACAGCCCTACAATCACTAACCAGGGTTCTGAGACAGAGAGAGATACAGAGAGAGATACAAGAGAGATACAGAGAGATACCATATAGAGATAGTAGAGACAGACAGAGAGATACACAGCTGCACAACATAGACAGACCTACAGTACAACCATAGTTCTGCTTAGGCTGTTAACAGTTACTGCTATCGAAAATAAATAAAGAGGCCATGACACATACTAGACAGAAAGAGGCAGAGAGAGATAGAGAGAGACGAGACAAAGAGAGAGAGAGACAGAGTGACAGAGGGAGACAGAGACAGAGAGAGACAGAGACAGAGAGAGACAGAAAGAGAGAGACAGAAAGAGAGAGAAAGAGAGACAGAGACAGAGAGAGCAAGGGATAGATAGAGACACAGACAGAGACAGACAGACAGACAGAGTGAGAGAGAGAAAGAGAGAGAGAAAGAGAGAGAGAAAAAAGGAGAGAGAGAGAGGGACAGACAGGCAGATAGACAGATACAGTGAGAGAGAGAGAGAGAGAGAGAGAGAGAGAGGGAGAGAAAGAGATGCAGAAAGACAGAGAGACCGAGCAGATACCTCCAGGAGTTGCAACGTTGATTTAACGATGCATTCAAGCCGAAGACGATTTGCGTCGTTCTATCATAATAGTAATTCAAATCGCAAATGCATAGACAAGCCTCCACACCATGGACCAGACCAGACCACAAATCAAGCACAATAGACCAGACCACCAATCAAGCACAATAGACCAGACCACAAATCAAGCACAACAGACCAGACCACAAATCAAGCACAACAGACCAGACCCCAAATCTAGCACAATAGACCAGACCACAAATCAAGCACAACGGAGACTTCCAGACGTCTCATTGAGTAGTATTTGCCAGACCATAAATGAAGCACAATAAGCCCGACTGCTCATTGAGCACTATAGACCAGACCACATATTAAGGACATTATATCAGACCGCTCATTCAACACTACATGTATAGACCAGACTGCGACAAAGCAGGGTTTCCTCTCGTTAGGCTTAGCCATACAGACACATTCTGAGCACTCTATAAATAGCTCCGATTACCTTCGTCGAAGTCGCTAATCCTCCACCAAGACTCATTGCCTAAGAAGTATCTCCAGCGTCGCCTCGCATTCCACGCCGCTCTTCCACTCACCACGCGCACTCTTCCACACTAACCGTCAACCCACCTTCTCCGGCAGCGTTTATACGACCTTCTCCTACGCCAGCGATCCTCCTTCTATCTCAGGTGCAATCATCCATCGGGTGAGGCGGCGACGGCGGTGGACATTCCATCTGGCTCGATCGACGCAGTTAGGTGTATAGGCAGACGCACACATAGAGACGTATGGACCACTCGCACCGCGACAATTGACAGCAGAGGCAGCGATAGCAGCGATGACAGCGATGACACTTAGCAGCAGCTGTAGCCGTCGATTCATTCATCGCACGTGCGGTGTATTGTGTGAAAGGAGGCACGTCCACTGAATGCCATTGATCGACCGACCGACCACACGAGTGAAGACCATTTCCAGGCTGTAGGATGAGCCGTGAAGGGAGACTTTGAGGACACCGTCACAGGGAGGTGTACTTGATCGACACATCGTCCACATTGGGAGAAATGTTTCGGGAACTCTGTGCCTGTGCTAAGGGCTCACAGAGAAAGACTTTGCGTGATGAGTCGAGGAGGAAAAATGGTAGAGAGGTAGAAGGAGAGATTGAGAAGTCAGAGCAAAGAGAGTTGATAAGATAGACAGACAGACAGACAGACAGACAGAGGAGGCATACCGAACGAAACAAAGAGGAAAATAAATAAATATAAAGGTGACACCAATTCCATTGGCTTTAAATCCGGTGGAAAATTGATTCTTGGACTGTTAGTCGAGAGACGAATTATAATCAAGGGATTGATTCATCACGGACAATAATTATTATTAATCCAAGAACTTTTGATCAAGAGGATTATTCACGACGCAGATCTGATGGCTTATCGACGCGAACTTAAGATCCTGTAGCTGATAAAAAATTCCAGACTATATTAAATGTATGTCCCTACTTCCAGCCCATATTTCCTCGCGAACTCTTCACCATCCAGCCAACCCGCTCTACCCGATTGTCCTCTAACCTCACCCTCAATCGACACCCGATTACATCTCATCTGAAGTTCTCCAACCGCGCCATATCCAACGCCGCACCACGTTTCTGGAACGACCTTCCTCCTGAATTTCGTGCCTTCTCGGTTCCTCCCATCATCACTGCCCGTCATGCAACATCATCAATCCCTAGCGCCTCTATGCATCACAACTCGGACACCCTTTCGATTTGACGCAGCGCTTGTGAATAAGCTGGTGCCCTGAGCTTGGCTTTAAAGTGGCGCTTTAGAAATTTGGAGATTACGATATACCTTAGTTAATGGAGCATAACTGGTGATATATGTTACTCAATGAGACTGCTTGGAAATTTAACATTAGCCAAGTAGAGCTACCGGTCACAATTCTTCGATTGATACCAAAGCTTGTTTCCTTGTTACCAAAGGTGCAAGATATACACAGCGGTGCGACATTGAGAAATGTATATTCTAATTTTGTCTTGCACCCTAACATGCATGTATTAGAACTACGTGCATCAAATAAAAGTGGTCAGGTAACACGAACACTACCTGTATGGATCCTGCGATAAAAATAATAGTTTATTCCAGGTCAGCTAGTTCATGTATGGCCTTTACTTCAGGCTTTTACGGACTGCTTTTAGGCGCTTGCCTTCAGCAGGTCGCGCTGAAGCATGCTAAGAAAACGTTCGGAAGCACTAGCTTTGTCCATTTGTTCAGCTTTGAATTGCAAGCGGTGACAAATTGGAGTGAATGTATAAAAGAAGTGCAGAGACGGCTTCGTCGGTACCTATAGAGTCCGTTTCTTTTCGAGCGTCGTGGTCTCAGCAGTGCAGATTAATTGTGGAACCGATAATCGATTCCTGCGATTTAATTAAAGAACCAAGGAGAAAGGGAAAAGGAGGAAGATACAACGACGGACATAACTCAGTATAGTGACAGACAAGAAAAAGTTTGGATGGAGATAGATATTTAGACTGACATAGGCTGTACGTGCGACGGAATAGACACAGACAGACAGATAGAGAGAGAAAAGAGAGACAGACAGACAGACGGACAGACAGGCGGAGTGGGACGTTTATATGAAAATATTATGTACACAAAATGTATACCTGTTATTTCCATTTGATAGGGCATGGGCTGCCGGACGTTCATTCAACCGTCTCTGGTGTATTGAACCTAGTCCGTCATTCGTAGTCGATAGCAAATACGAAGGGGGATCGATTGATACGGTTTGACGCCGAACATGATTTCTGCTCTTAGTTCGACGTGGGCCTATCTGTGCAAATTAGTGGAGTGGCATAGGAGGCTAGAGGGCCGACACTGATGATTGACTGACAGTTCAAGGAGGTTGACTGTGAAATTTAAGTTTAATGCAGCAACGCACTAGAAACTATGAAGAATCTTGTGTATTTGTTTTGTACATGCAATTTAATTTTATACCGAATCAGTGTTGTATGCAAGACCTTAAACTTCAAGACCAAGACGAGACCGAGACAGTGAGATGCCGAGACCGAGACAGTGAGGTACCGAGACCGAGACAGTTCGAGACAGTAAAGACAAGTGATCCGATAGGAAAGGCTGTAAAATACTAATGCATCAGTTTTCGGGAATAAGGTTCATTTGTAATTTCAATTTGAAACTTAATTATAATGTATATTGTACCAATTCCAAAGAACAGTTTTTATATTGCCGAGTTTTATCTTTTTCCATATTTCTTCTTCGGCCTACCTTCTGAGTAGTATAAAGAAAGCACGTCCGAAATCTTCTAGACGATTTTAGACAAGCAAATTCGATACCAAATACCAAGCGAAATTATAAATTTCCGCATATCCTTACTAACCCTGAGAAACTCGAAGTTTTTCCGATCGTTTCGGTTATGGTGGTTTTACATCAATGACAAAACAAATAGCCAATAGCTATTGCTTGTCAATAGGCCTAACTTCAAATTGCGTAAACGCAAACTTCACAATTTCAGGTTCTCTCTCAGACATTTTTCCACTTTAAGAAAATTGAATTGATTTCAGTATCATGTGACTCCCGCGTTAACCAGAATTACCGTTTCTCGTAAATTCCGGTTTCAATTTTTAGAGCAAAATTGTAAGACAGCTAACGCGAAACTTATCCAGACCGCTTGTTCGAGACAGAACAAGACTTTCCCTTCAAGACAGTTTCTAAAATTGCGAGACACTACCTCGAGACCGAGACCGAGACAGCATGCTTCAGAGACCGAGACCGAGACACTAAAAAACTGTCTCGAGACCGAGACACTGTCTCGAGACCATACAACACTGTACCGAATTAAGCTTTATTCTTGGCCATTCTTCATACGATTGTGGATAGGAAATCAGACGATCATTTTTGTGACGGCTGTTTCTGTATTTCATAGTAATCGTAGTCAATGTAATTTCTTCCGGTTTTGTTTCATCTGGAAGAGAACAGATATATGTTTCATTGAGTTGACTTTACCTGCGCAAGGACTAAGGAGAAGTAGGCCTAGACTTTAAGCCAAATTGCTTAAATATATGTGATCGTCTGTAGGACATAATGAAGACAAATTTCTTGAAGTCCGCAAAGATGGCGATCAAAATGGTTGTTTCACAAAAGTGAAGAGACAACCAAATGGTTTGCAACACGCTAAGATTTTCCAAACTCATCTTTCAAACACAAATTTAGGCTACGTTTTTGAAGGAATCTTTCTCATCGCGATGCACTAAGTATAGACCTGCGGTTGATTACTAAGCCCATTCATAAAAGAGTTTAAAAAACCTTGATTACAATGTGCTAGCCTTCTTTCTCATCTGCGCTCGTCTATTCTATGATGTTTCTCGGTCTTTACTGACATCTCACACCTCAAAGTCTATAGAACTTCAAGGCATAAAAACTTATCCGAGTGGCGTAGTCATGTGCACGATCACTCGTGCAAATGCCTCTACCCGTGCACCTAAATAGTCAATCATTCAGCTGCCTGTAAAATTCAGAATAAGATTCAAACGCACCTATAAATCTTACAATGAGCACTCTTAATTACCTTCAGCCAAAAGCTACACTTAAATCTCTTCATAATTCGACGGTAAGGCCTCGAAATTCCACTTGGAATGTATGGAGAAAGCTCTCATTACCTTTGTTCGACTCTTTACCGGAAATGCCCGGAGCCAAGGTCCTGAACTTTGTTCCAACGATTTCGTAGGACTTTCGCTTATTTTCCATCTTACGCTGATAATTAATAACTGGTCGTGGTGACTTAGGCACGGGTGCACATACAACATGTCCAGTGTTCACTGCACGGAGTTAAACCAACAACCACAGGACCAATTAGCCGCGAATGTCTCACCAATGTCCACCTATCCCTTCTAGTAAGTTTTTGTTTTTCCCACAGTGCAGACTTGGCATGGACTCCAGTGCATTCAATTTTGCTGATCCAGTGGAACCTATAGCACCAATGTTTTTCCAATCCTTGAAGACTCTTTTTAGATCTCCAAGAAAATACTAGAAGCTCAATATTTCTCATATCTATCAAACGCCTGGAAATCTAAATGCTTTGAACTGCTCTGAAGCTCGGTTGAGTTGTCGTCATAACTGATCAACCGTGTCTCAGAACCGCATTACCGGGCATTCAGCTCACATCAAAAATGTTTCGTAATGACTACAACTATATCATACGGAATTATCACCATTGCACAAATTTCACAGTCGTACAGAAAATAGAAATGCAAATCTGAAGCATATATTCACACAGAGGAATACACAAACGCGCATTACTCACGTATATATATATATACATATGTGTATACAAAAAAGGCATACATTTGTGTATCTTATTTATTTAGAAATATATAGTTATAACTTGACGATGCAAAACTGCATGATGTGCATGCTTATATATTACAAATCGATCAAATCGCCTACGCTTGCGCGTGATATTCTAAAGCATACCATACATTTCAGAGCTAGTGCCAGATTATGCAATAAATGCAACATCCATATGATTACTGAGTTGAAACGTATCATTTGTGCTTGAAATGGAGTGACAATAGGTGGCACCACTGACATTAGTTTCTCACAAATCGTTAGATCGAAATGTCGCATTTCATTTCGACACGCAGGCGACTGTTGCTCAGAGTCAATGAGGATTTATGAATGTGTCGGTTTTCCACTGCAAAGTATGTGTCCCATAGAGCCCTTGATTCTCCGATGCGTCACGCATTGGAGAATCAAGTGCTCTATAGATGGGAAGAAGAGGCGTTATGAAGTGAATGTATAGTAGGACTACTGAGGTTGATCCTAGGATTTGTACGCCTTGTTGAGATTCCACTTCTTGGGGAGCTTCAGAGTTGGAGATCAGTCATGAGGCGACAGAATGAATTATGTCATCATCACATTAATGACAACAACGACAGCAACAGCAGCAACATCATCATCAACAACAACAACAACAGTAATAATAATAATAATAATAATAATAATAATAATAATAATAATAATAATAATAATAATAATAATAATAATAGTCATCGTCATCATCACCATCCACCACAACCACCACCGTCATCATCATCACCAGTAGCACCACGCCATCAACGTCATCAATCATCAATTAATCAATCAATATATTTTTTATTGTAACATAGCAGTAGCATAATTCGTTCAAGGTTCCGGTGACATTGGTAGCAATTGGGGGGCCCTGAAGAGATCTAGATCCCCCTAGCCAGGGTCACCTATAAGGTACTTACTAATTATACATTAAAGACAGTCGATTAACAAATATCCAAATATGATGAACAATTTCAGTTAATCATATATACGCCTAATCCAGTTATGACTTGATTGATTAGAATTTTAACTCAACTAACGAAATGAGAACATGATAACACAATAATACTAACATAATAGGTTTTATATTTTAACTGAGCATAATACTAACATAATAACATAGGTTTATTAAATACTAACAGAGCAAGCTACATGTATTTATTTCCATTCACTATGTGGGCGCGCAGCCTCTTTTTGAATTCATGTAGACTATAAAATTGCTTAATTTGTGAAGGAATCTTGTTCCAAAGAAGGGTCCCAGATCTGATTGTAAACTTACGGATATTTGAATGAGCGGAACCGGGCGATATGCCTTTGCATTTCTGGTGTAGTGGGTGTGTATGTCCGTATTAATTTGGAAAAAATGCTGATAAACTTTTGTAAGCAGGTCATGCTCATAGCGGAAGAAGAATTCCCCAATTTGAAATATCCTTATATGTTCAATTATTAATAATTCCAAAGTTAAGTAAATTGTTTTTATTATCATCATGAATTGCGCTTCTATTCTTAAGTATAGTCAACTTCTCAGACATAGTCTGTTATGGCGTAATTTATCCATCTAAAGTAGCCTCGATGTTTTCTTTCGCTTTTATTTCCTTCGTTTAATATCTGGTAAGCGAGTAGGTGACCAAATGTGAAGCCAATCTTACAAAGTTTGAATATGAGTCAACAAGTATAGAATTAAATAGTTGCAGTGGTCATCTTATGAGTAATATACAACGCATTATTTATAAGCCAACGAATAGAATCAATTATGCGGTGGTATAAATGGAAATGAGGAGACTGGGCGATTCAGCGAGTGGTGGAACAGGTTATAATGTGGGGGTGGAAACTGACGGTGTCTACAATATTAAACCAAAGAGAGACGGAGATAGTTATTTACGGCTGGATGATTGGATGGATGGATGGATGGATGGATGGATTGATTGATGGATGGATGGATTGACTGATTGATGGATGGATGGATGGATTGATTGATTGATGGATGGATGGATAGATGGATGGCCTTCTGGCTGGCTGTATGGATGGATGAATGAGTAGATTGTGTGGCTACACAGACAACACGCTTTTACATTGTCTAAGATGTCCAGCAACAACAGTTCCGAGATGATGAACAACTGTATATATAATTATATATATATACAGTAGTATATATATATATATATATTGTATATATATATATATATATATAGCGCAGCAATCAGAATACATAAAGCATCAAAGGATGGTAATTTCAATGACAGTCAGACTCATATTCATTTAGAGAGGGTCGATCGAAATCTGTTTAGTTCAGAGAAAACGAAGACGAAGTTAATGAGCAATTCGAAAAGCCTTAGAAAACAAACAATAATCGGAAACAGATGATTTTAAGCTCAGTTCCGAGATGATCCGAGATAGGCAAATGAGCGCTTGCATAGAACTTTGCAATGAAGAATAGATCCAGAGTCTTGGAACAGAATCTAAAGAGATCGTCCCAAAAGCCAACATGGATGAGGCACATTAAACTATAAATATAAGATGATTGATGATTTGCTGGTATGAAATTATAGGCAAGAGCGGTTGCATGTCGCATGATTCAAACGTAATGACTTAAAAGCATGAATTTATAATGTCTTTCAACTGTATTATTTCCTCGATGAACAACTAGTGAATGCATTGTGGGAGCAAGATGCTAAGGGGAGCTACCAGACGTCAAGAAAGCAGACTTAATGTAGTAAGCATATTATTTTAAGACATAGAACATTGCAAGTCATTTGGTCAATCATTGGTCATCATTATTAACGTAATAATGAAGCATGAATGAACATAAGATGGAAATAGCGCTCTGCACACGTATGTAGTTTCAGTTTAACGACACTGCGTGATTTATAACAAAGGTCATTGTCATCGCCTTCCTCCATCATGCAGGCTTGGAGCTGGCACTGTCAGAGGGCGAACAGTGGCGGAGTTGAATATAACTCTACACAGACTTACACTGAGCAGAGTGTCAACACTCATCATGCAGCATATCATGTCGTCATATTCATGATTTTCATCACACGAAGTTTGTTTAGCCAAAATGTAGTCTGTGGTGTCCGCGTACTGGAGTCATTGAATGCGCTAAAACAAATACTCACACTTCGTGGTTTGCACATGTTTGTAGGAGCTGGTGTGATGTACACTGACCAGCTCACCAAGAGCCAATAGTAAGTAATAATAGTTATTTTCGTTTGTTGATATTAATCTGCTCTAAGTTATTAGGAGTTTATAGAATCCAGATAATGTCTTAAGCTTAGCTGCACTGTTCTTAATATCTTAAAAATATAGGAATGTTATATTATCACGCTCTATCTAGCATGCTCCAAAGAGACATGAAGAGGACGTTAAACGGGTTTGCAACCGTCTGTTAAAATTGGTCCAATGTTGCATAATATGTAGCAGACTTGAAAACCTTGTAATCGCGGCAGAAAACTTGCAATCTGTTCGCTAGAGGAGACACTGCAAATGTGCAGAATGGACATAATTATGGTATAGCAGTAGCAGTTTAACGACACTATGTGATAACAAAGATCCTTAGCGTCGCCCTCCTTCTGAATCTAGGCTTGGGACTGGCACTGTCAGAGTGCAGACAGTAAGTGACGGAGTTAGTATTTCTTTTATAGGGTCGTGTGAACAAATCGGGTATGAATATGCAAATAGTAATTATAAGAATTTGAATATGTAGTTTCTCAAAAAATGCAAATAAAGAAAAAACCAAAGCACAATTTCAGAAATACTCTGGTGTTGATGCAAATATACCCAGTAATGCTGGGAATAATGATAAGCAAAGACAGTTGATAAGATCAAAGAACCAACTGTTAGGTGCGAATTGTGAAATGGAGGACAACTTGAAGACCTCTGCCAGACTCTTGAAACTATAGAAACAGGTTGTAGAAATCAACAACATATGGTAAGACGTCGAAGACCATTACTACCATAAGACGTACCTAAACTCATTCTTCACTATTATTATTATTATAAATTGTTTTGAGCTGTTCTGGGTGCATATTAAGAAATATTTAGTAGCGCTGAAATAACTATGTGTTCCGGGATTTACTGATGTTAACTCATTTATATTGCTCAATTGAACTCATTTTAAGTTCTTATCTTAGATTCTTAAGGTTTATTTGCGAAAATTGCTAACCACGGCCCCATAGAATGCATCTTAACAGCTGCTTGAAGACTGACTTAATGCTTAATTATAGTGTACCACAGAGTTATTGCATGAAGGGTCATCGATGAGTTTTATATGATCAGTATGGTGTCAACATGCTCCAGCTTCATGCTGTACCACTGAGGTATACATGGTATCAAACGGCATTGACGACGGTTTAACTTTGGAGCGTTTATAGCACAACACGCTATAAAATTAAGGAAGGAGATAAAAACTTCGGATGAATTTATCACTCAGAACATGGTTGGTAACTTAAATATGGTTAACTAAAACATGTTAAACTAAACAATGGTTCATCAGAACATTTTTAACTAACACATGTCAGACTAAAAATAACAAAGCGAACAGTAACTGTGCCTATTAATTTAAAGAATTTAATTGCATCCGTGTTGCATATTATTAATTGCATTTGCTTGAAGGGAGTGATGGATAAATTAAGAACAATGGAACTGGGTTTGCGAACCGCTACAAGAAGATAGACAAATTGATGTTTGCAGATGACGTTCACCTGGTTGAAGGACAGGAAAGTCATCCAGAAAAATGTTGAAATCCTCAACAAAGAAGGCAAAGCCGCAGGTCTAAAAATATTAACATCGACAAAAGCGAAGACAATGACGTTTGGGCTGAAAGAGAGAGAGTAAGAGAGAGAGAGAGAGAGAGAGAGAGAGAGAGAGAGAGAGAGAGAGAGAGAGAGAGAGAGAGAGAGAGAGAGCAGAAACCTGGTGAGCGTGGATGGCAAGGAGATTGAGAATGTGGAAGAATTCGTGTATCTCGGAAGCCTGTTGACCTGGGGCAGTGACTGCGGAAAGGAAATAAAGAGAAGAATAGCAAAGGCAGCGGGGACTCCGGCGGGTTTTGGAAATATCTAGAAGAGCCGAGAAATCAGTGTGTGCCACAAAACAAAATAGAGTTAATCAGAACATGTATTTTCAGTGTGCTGCTATGCGCGTGCGAAACGTGAACATTGCACAAAAGAGATAAGGACAAATTGTTGGCATTTGATATGAGGCGTTACAGAATGATACTGCGAATTAGATGGCAACAGAAAATAACAAACAGGGTAGTGCGCGGAGGAATACACAACTCCAGAAACATCATCCAAAGGATAACTGATAGAAAGCTCCAGTTCGTCGGACATGTCTGTAGGAAGGAGAATACGAGACTAATCAGGCAGGCCATGTTCGGCATGATGGACGGCACCGGGATCAAGAGCAGGCCAAACAGAGAATGGTTAGATTATGCCAGGGACTGGTGCGGCCTACAGGATGGGCCATTAAAAAGTAACCCCCTCAGGTTTTTGGCTAATATTTCCAACACAAATGGAGATTAGTAAATGAAAGTTTACAGGCGCTAAACTAATTCAAATCTACATACAACGGTCAAAATTTACTAAAATATATCAAACAGAGCAAAACTTATACCACTTTTAATGATTCCAACCACGGTTTTTTGACGGTCTAAAAATATTCAACGCAGGAAAAGGTTAACAAAATGATTTTTTCTAGGTCACTTCAAGTCTCTCATCGTTTTTGTCTCTGATCGCAGATTGTGGCATTTCTCGAGCAAAGCACGTGATAGTCCAAGGGGTTCAAGTACGGTGAGCTTGAGGCCATTGGTCCTTCTCAATGAATCCAGGGTAAATGACATAGAGCCAATCTTGCGTGAGTTGAGCAGTATGCGCTGGTGCATCGTCTTGCTGATAGATGGATCCAGCAGCAGATGCTTGCAAAAATTGTATATTAATTGTGGAAGCAGCTACCAACGTAATATACAGCATCCACTTTGGCTTTCTCATCAACAAAATGAAGTTGACTTTTACCACCAAAACAAACACCAGCCAATACCATAACATTTTGAGCATAACAATACCATAACATTACCATTACCATAACAACTTCTCGCGTTCAAAATTCGGTCGACCAGGTTTGACATCAAATTTCTTGCCGCTGGACCAAACACGATTGCTTTGGTTGCTGATTGGTGGATTGAGGTAGAAGTTCTTCTCACCCGTGAAGAACACACGCATCGTCTCGCGAAGATTCAGCCGGCATGGCAGTGCTGAGGAGCGTTCAAATTTCGGCGACGGAAAAGCGATGTTTATTTACCAATTTTATCGACTGCTCGCTGAATGACGTCAAAATTATATCCATATACGCTTGTTCCCCGTTTCTCTACTCAATAATAATGATAATTCGGAAGCTTACTTTACAGCAACAACTTGCGAAATGACTTCACGAAATCGTTTCTGTCACTTTTTCCTGCATTGAATGTTTTTTGACCATCAAAACCCGCAGTTGGACTCATTAAAAGTGACATAACTTTTGTTCTGTTCAACATATATAATTCAAATTGGGTCATAATATGCAGGTGTTAATTTTTTACGCCTGTAAAATTTTATTTACTAATCTCTACCTTTTGCTGAAATATTAGCAAAAAACCTGAGGGGTTACTTTTTAAGGGCCCACCCTGTAGATGTACATGCGCTAAGTCTGATGGCACAGAACCGAGACGTATGGAGCAGGACAATAAAACATGAAATTTACGCCAACTGGTGATGAACCCACGGCTGATGATGATAATGATGATGATGACGACGCCGACGACGATGATGATGACGATGATGCTGATGCTGATGCTGATGCTGGTGGTGATGATGATGATGATGACGATGATGAATTACATTCGTGAGTTCATAAAAAAATGGTCTTAAACTTATATCCTGCTTTAATTGACTACCAAGGACGATAATTAATCAGTCAGGATTAGACTTTCAACCGAACTTTCCCACAACTTGTAACACGGGAATCTGTTACGCAGACGCCATTGAGAAGTTAATATAATCTATATACTGCAGAAAAAGATGATTGACATGGTTTAACCACCTAACAACCATGGACTATAGAATATTGCCATCAAGGGCATTAGATCGCCACGTGGAGGGATCACGGATCCGATGAAGACAAACAAAGTGAGATAAGATCAGATCAGATGAGATAAGATGAGATAAGCGAAACTGATGGAGATAAAGTAAAGTCAGACTAGGGTAAGGAAGGTTAAACTTTTTGAGGTATAGTGATGCTAGGTGAAGCTAGTTAGACTAAGACAGAGAAAAGTAAGGCAGGATGAGGTAAGGTTATGCTAGGTAACGTAATGTAACGGCTGTTTGGTTTAATGCACCCTTGATTAAAAGTGAATCTCCAAAGATGTCAGATTTGTTAGTCTAAACTGGAGATGTCTGCCATCTTGCTTTTAGTAAATTGATGAAGTCTTCACCCAGAAATGCCGAGTGTTAATCTGGCAGCCATGGTTTATTAGCTACGGAGGTTGAATCACGGACAGTGCCTGTCATCGATCAAGCAACCGGGATGGATGCGGGCAGGCCAGTCAAGGTTGACTGGCTGTAGTGGCATCGTGTTAGACCTTGCGTGACTCTGCAACGTTGCGCTTCACCGCGTAGTAATAAACCGTATGGAACGTGATGATATTTTTGGTTAGGCGACGAGGTGATAAAGTCTGTGGGGCCAGTACGATTGCGAATTAATTCGAAGGGGTAAGTATACATATCCAGCATACATTTATTTATTTATTTATTTGTTTATTAATTAATTGTAATAAATTTATTTAATTATCCAGTTATTTATCTATTTATTTATTTGAGTGCGTTTTAAGACATTTTGTAAATGCATGCAAAGAATGTTGTGGCTATTAAATAAAATAAGATCCAACGTCCGTGAAATCCATAGATATTATTAAACAATGGACACCGTTTTAACAATTTGAAACAATGCTTTATCTATTTCTTCGTAATACGCTTTTAATTGGACTAATTTCATCAGAGTCAAATCTACAACGCAGCTTATTTGGTTGTGAGGACGTAGGCAACTTGAAGGTGTTGATATACCCCTACTTATCCTGTTCTTTCCTCACATAACCTTTTCCCTAGTCCGTGATCTGGGAGTTACTCTTGACTCTTGACTCTGAGCTCACTCTGTCTCCCTCAACATGGGAACCTAGTTGCACGGAGCTGCTACTACCAACTTCGTCAACTTCAAGTGGTCTCTCGCTCTCTCACCCACGACGCGATCGTGGTTCTTGTTCATGCCTTTGTTACTGCTCGGGTTGACCAATTTTGTTCCTTACTTGCTGGCCATCATCTTGTGGTTTTGGGGCGGTTGGACCAGGTTCTGCGCTCGGCTGTTCGGCATATTGAGCGGTTTCCTAAGTTCTCCTCTGTTTCTGCATACATGCGCGATGTTTTGCATTGGCTGCCAGTGTCACAGCGAATTTCATACCGCATAACTGCTCTTGTTTCGCTTTGCATTATTGGTTGTGTTCCATCTCACTTGCGTGATCTTTGCTGTCTGACGTTGTAGCGCGTCAGGTGCTTCGCTCTGCGACTGAGGGTGAGCTTCTAGTTCCGCGTGCTCGCTTGGCTACAGGACAGCGCCGTTCTTTCCACTCTGTCAAATTTAAGCACTGCTCAATATTAAGTGTGCTTCGGCAGTTCCATAAAATATTATCTGTAAATTTTGGACAGTGTATTTTTAAATAGAATACCGGAGTTGCAAACGTAGATGAAAGTAATTGAGTTGTATTTGAATCAAAATATTTAAAAAACTAAAATAAAATATTAGGCCAACTCTGTCAAATTTTAGCGCTGCTCGATATTGAGCGTGCTTCAGCAGTTCCATATAAATATACGTACAAATTATTTAGAAATTTGCATAATCTTTTTTATCCAATTTTTTTTTCTCAATTTGAGCGCTGTTGTGAAAAATACCCAGATGCAGTTGTACTGTATAATTGGATTGACGGTGAGACTTATGCACAATTTTTCTGTCGATATCAACGTCTTTTGAAACCATTAGAGGTCTTTAAACCTTTGGAATCTATTGAGTGGTTAGTTGTAAAGTTAGCTACTGTTGTTTTTCAGTCGCTCAGGTAGAAAGCTTGATTAATGAAAGATAACGATACGGAACTAATTATTTCTCAGTTGGTTTCCAACATCTGGCTATTATGGATGGCTAACATCTGTTCCTCTATTAATTGGCTGACTAGATTCGCATTATCGTGTGCGTTACATACGAGTTGCAATGTCTAAAACCGATTATTGCAAATCGTTGTTTGAAGTCAACTATGGATTTTGAAGACCGTCACTGGTCAGATAAAATTTCAAATTAGCCTACTGGAGAGGTCATCTATGATTATCAAACGCTGTGAGTGATCGGATAAAATTTTATATCGTTGCTTCAGATTTAAAATAGCACATCTAGGCCTATAGTCGAAGATAACTATTTAACTACGAATCAAACGTAGGTGTAACATTGAATCGAGTCACTCTGTAGCCAAGAGATGTCACTTATCACTGCCTACAACTGGTCCAATGGACGATTTAGAGCTGACAAATTTAAGAATAAATCTTCCCTGGACCGGAGTAAGCGTATGCGTGGCGCATTTTTTGTATTAAGAATCTTCATATCGCTTGTTCTTTGGAGTGACAAATGGGACTATAAACAACCGCATCGATCGCATCTCGATCATTTATCAAGCGCATCTGGGGATTTCTCGTCGAAGCGGCGCTAAATAAATGCACAATTACGATTACGATTACTTGACTGTCGCTTTTTTCTTCACTTCCAAAACCAAAAGTATACAGACGTCGTGCGAACTTTCTGCGAACGGGTGGGTGATTTCTTGCTGTATCACCCTCACCTGTCTCAAACTCAACGGTCTGAGAGTCACTTGGTACAATGATTCACCCATCATTGGCTTTGGAGGCCCGACCATACGAAAACAGACTGCATTATTTATTAGATGGCCTCATCGAGACAATCGTAATTAATTGTCCGTAGCGGACAGGGATTGGTCCGCGGCTGGTGGTGGTAGAAGACTATACAATACACTGATGGGCGATGCCTCCTGCATCCTTCTGTATAGGGCGTCCGTCTCGCCAAACCCAAAAAATGTCTGCGTGCAAAATGAGGCAAGCACATGCTGCGGAAATTGACGCCAAATATTGATAGATAAGACTTCGTGCAAAGATAGCGCGGACTGTTCGGTTGAGGCTGGACTGAGCGATGCGAGATTTCAAGGATCTTGTCTGAAATTGATCTCTTGCAAATGTCAATACTGAACTAATTGTGATATAATCGTAAGATCGTGTATATAATAAGCAAGCGTCGTCGTTGGATTGGTTGAGATCCTTTGAAGGCAAGAAAGTCCTCGAGTGACCGATGCTTTGAGGCATTGAGTACGTAGGAATTTATCCATGTAAGACTATATTATTATGGGCACCTCAGTATGTATGTATGTATATATGTATGTATGTATGTATATATGTATATATGTATGTATGTATATATGTATGTATGTATATATGTATGTATGTATGTATGTATATATGTATGTATGTATGTATATATGTATGTATGTATGCATGTATGCATGTTTGTATGTACATACGTACGTACGTATTTATATATATATATGTATGTATGTATGTATGTATGTGTGCATGTATGTATATATGCATGTATGTATGTATATATGTATGTATGTATGTATGTACGTACGTATGTAAGTAGGTATGTATGTACGTATGTAAGTATGTATGTATGTATGTATGTATGTATGTATGTATGTTTGTGCATCGCATCGCATCTTTAGATTTATGCAGCGCCTCTCGAATAATAATCCTTCAGAGGCATTCTTAGCGCAGAAACCGCTGGGATAGTAAAAGCCTTTAGAGATTTATTCAGCTGTCCAATGACCATGGCTAGTGAGAATGAAATTAGTCATTGGTTTAACCCTCTGCGAGGTAGTAGGGTCATTCGAGGTAGATGGATCAACAATAGCAAACACTCGGTGTTGGGCCAAAGCCGTCTTAGTCCTGGGAACAGAAAGATCTAGACGACCAGCAAATGTAGGAATAATGTAATTTACACTCATGTACATAAATATATATATATATTATATAATTATATATGTTTGTAAATTTGTGCGAAAACAGTTACATCCGGAATTGCTTCGGCGTTCATGAAACTTTGGTCTTGTCAGATCTCATTGCTCTCTACCCGTTCATATGAGCGGGCGTTCTTCCAATTAAACCCATTTAAACTCCGAATCTTCTCGTCGAGAAATTGATCCTTCCTTATTGATGCTACTCAGTCAGAAATCCTTTTTACGCCTTAATTGGTTTTCAAATGGTCTTTAGTACAAGCTACATGTGGTTCTTTGAGAGTTCAACCGTTCGTTCAATGCTTGCTCCGATAATAAAATGATGCTCTTGTTATATTGTAAAGATTATGTAAATACATAGACGTTTCAATGACCTGAACTGACTTCTTCACTCGTTGGCTGGATTTTCAGTGAATTAACGGATGCACTGGCTATCAGCGAATAAGACAGACAGACGGATAGACGCATACACAGCAGGACACACGGAAGGACACTCAGACGAGCGGAAGAAGGATGGTCAGCAGGAGAGACATTCGACTGGGTGAAGGGATGGAAAATACGGAACGGAGGGAATCCACTCGAATGTTCGGAGGATAGGACATAGGGAGGGACGGGGAGAGGGACAAAGAGAGGGACAGGAAGAGGGACAGATGGAGGGGCATGGAGAGAGACAGAGGGAGGAACAGAGAGGGACAGATGGGGGACAGGGAGAGGGACAGAGGGAGAAACAGATAGAGGGACAGAAAGGGGGACAGAAAGAGGGACAGAAAGAGGGACAGAGGGAGGGACAATTGATCGACTGGTGAAAACTGATCCATACAGAATGATGGACGAATGTAAAGACAGAGGTATGAATTCAGACGAATGGACACACATACGGCCGAACAGACGGATAGACGGACAGACAGACAGAAGGAATGAAAGACATGCTGACAGATAGACGGTCAGACACACATATAGGCGGACGGACTGACATGCAGATTGACTGAAAGACAGGTAGACAGTCTGATGAACGGAAAGACAGATGGATGGATTAACGGATACACAGACATACGGACGGGCAGGTACATGAAGACGGAAGGACAGTAGAACGGAAAGATATACGGATGATGAACGAACAGACACCCAAACGTTTGGACAGGCATACTGACCGACAGAAAAACAAATTGTCAGAAAAACAGTAGAACAGACAAACAGACAGACAGACAGACAGACAAGCAGATTAGCAGACACGCAGGCAAGCAGCGGACGAACGATCAGGCCGACAAGCAGACTGACTAATGGATATAGACAGCCGGAATCAAATGAAAACGCAGTTAATCTTCGCAAGTGACTATTCATGTGATATAAATGTTGAGGCGAGAGAAGATATACGACTGCTTCGGACAATTCGGCGCACTTACCCAACTTCTGACCGGCAATTTCAATAAGAGAAAGTGACGTTGCGGTTGATTTTGACCCGAACAGAAAATAAATGATTCTGTCCTCCACATGAAGACGATTATTATGATTATATCTAATATGAATATGAGAAATAAATTGACATCAATAGATATGGATGGAGGGGGAGATGGCCGAATGGTAACACGGTGAATCAAAAAGTCAGATGGACGCGGGTTTGATACCCACTAGCCCAATAGGCCCAACAAGGTTAACTGATCCTTACATTCACTAAGTAATGTAGTCAAGCATTTATATACCGCCGTTTCTAGATTTCTACTCTGCGCTGGCCTTGGTGATGTTAAAAGTCACAGTGAGCAAGTAAAAGTGCATCAGTTAGCATAACTATGCACAGTTAGCTGAATGGAGTCATCGCTGGTGGACCCACGCACAAGCGTGGAACCTACCAACGGATTCCCGTTGACAGCTGACAGATGGATGTCCAAAGTCTCCCGACAAAATGCGTCGATGCAAAAAGCATCAGTAGAGCGACAACTGTGTGATGATGGCAAAATGAGCAGTATAGTGCACTTGTCCCTTGCGTGCTGCTATACAGTTAATTTGTAATTTGTAATCGTTTGCTCTTAATATAATGTATCGTGCAGGCTAATCATACTACAGTTTGTTAGTTTGAATTGAATGTAAACGAATATATATCTATTATAAATAATTATATATATTATTGTTCAGCAGCAACTGTTAATTAATTAGATTTAAGGGGCAGCTGGACGGCTTTTCTTATGAGTTACGTATATCCACATTGCGACTAACGTGATCTGGTGGGTACGCTGTTAACAATAAGGCAAATCTGCACCAAAACTACTGGCAGCAGTGTATCCGGTAACTTTATTAACTTTACAGATTTCATGATACCTTTCATAGATACTTACGCCAGATCAGCAACGCTTAGCTTAATTAACACAGGAAAACCTCACGTCGTCACACGCGTGAAGTTCAAATAATCGTTGTTTCTACTCATATTTATCGCAGGTGAAATAACTTAGATTGCTTAGCATCAGCATCAATTTCATGGCAAAGAACGATGTATTTTGATTTTTAAATTTATTCGGAGGGTTGGCAAAAACAGAATTTGAGAAAATGATATGCATTTTCCTTCTTCCAAGACGTTTTGCGTTCTTCATTTCTTGTTGATGCACCAGTGTCGCAACTCGATCGAAAACGGCGAGCGACATGATTGGGGTCGAGATTGTTGATATAATGAAATAACTCAGTGGTTCATTAGAAGCGAACACAGCTTCTTACCTCTTCTATTATCGACAGCTTCCGCCAGTCACCACGCGTGGTCGGCCGCTATAAAGAAACATGTGCTTATGAAATAATAATGATTAATAATAAATCGTTTCACTCTCCGGATGTTGCCGGCTTGACCGGCAATCTAGCTATTCATCTTCTCGAATCTTCCCCTCGTTTAACGCTTCAATCTCCTTTGATCGTCTATCTTCGTATCTTCATCAACTGCCTCTACCCCAATCTACGTATCCTCATCAACCGCCTCTACCCCAATCTACTTCCCAAGCAGTGGACACCGTCCGTCCTTCATCTCTCTCTCTCTTTCTCTCTTTCTCTGTCTGTCTTTGTCTATGTCTCTGTCTGTCTGTCTGTCTGTCTGTCTGTCTCTCTCTCTCTCTTCCTTTAATGACCTTCACCAAGGCTTATAATTGTTCGTGTCTTCCTCTCTCAGTCTCATTATTTTTAATTACGGGTGTAAATAACATTAGCGACCCCATTACAAAATACGGTCCAGCCTTCAATATCAATAATAGTAATGTCATTGCAAGTCAAAACCCATGACTATAGTTTTAAAGAAGCCTGTTTAGCAAATTCACACCTTTATTTACTTAATGTTGTAGTCATCTTGTCAGTGTTTCGTTGCAGTACACAGTCTTGCAGAAGCTCTCACGAAGCACCTTTGGCAGTAGAAGGGGTAATTCTGTTGGTGAATGTGCTGGGTTCAAACCTCTGCTTTGGTATAAAGCTCACTGAGGTTAGGGGGCACTAAACAATGCATTACATCGATACATACATGAACACGTCTTGTATAGACATTCATGTATACAAATAAACATTTATACATGCACGTACATGCATTATAATATTGCATATTGTATATGCATACAAACATCCATGCTTAAGATATATATATGTATGTACATATATACGCATTCATATAGAAAAATTATATATATATGAATGTACGCATGAGAACGCTTAATACAACGCAATTTAAGTAGATGGCGCTAAATATGCATACATTGTATCCATATATTACATATCATTTTTAGTAAATACATGCATACCTTCATACAATGCCATGTACGATTGTACATACAAGCATACATAAATATGTATATTATACATGTAGATTGTACACGATTGCACTCCTAGATGCAGGCTCCCTCTGGTGGTTCCCTCAGTTCCTATTAGGGATGATTGATTCTGTGGCTCCAGGCAGAGACATGCAGATGGTCAATGGATGGTATAGAAGCGAACAGATGTACCATGCCATCGAAGGTTATCGATCTATCAGAACAGTCGCTCCCTTTCCCTTGTTTTCGGATTTGCCCAAGCCTCCCTTCCGTTCGGTTCTTCCCACCGGGTCGGCACCGCTCTTTCAACTGGGGTGGGGGTAATACTGAAATGGTCGGTTAATCGGAATGGCAGGGTTTAGAAGAAGTTGGTTGCTTTTCTTTCGCCGAAAATATTGAGCACTTTTTCAGTAATCGGTGCTTTAGTGTGATATACATGAATCGAGTCACATTTTGTGATGATAATTATAGGTAACGTCAGATTCCATGAGAATATTTACGTGTAGTCAGATGTAAGATTTTGGATGGCGTCAGGTTAAGGACATGCCTATCAGTTTCTAAGATGTCACTCAACCCTATTTATCTGTGATATTCTGACATATGCCCTTCTGATATTGCACTTTTACATTCTGACATTGCTCAAGCCCTTCTGGCATTGCGCAAGCTCTTCTGACATTGTTCATGTTCTTCTGACATTGCCCATGCCCTCTGACATTGCCCATGTCTTTCTGACATTGTCCATGTTTTTCTGACATTGCCTATGCTCTTCTGACATTGCCCATGCCCTTCTATTCTATTCTATTCTATCCTATTTACGGACTTATAAAGCGCCTCTCACAGTACAACCCACTCAGAGGCGCTCCCAGTGCGAAGGACCCCTAGAGAAAAGAAAAGTCTTAAGAGAACGAGCAGAAACAGTTGTGTTACCAGATAGGATGGAATCACGGGTCGAATGCCCTTCTGACATTGTTCAAGCCCCTTTGACATTGCGCATGACATTCTGACATTGCCCATGCCCTTATGACATTGCCCATTCCATTGTGCCAATGCCCATGGCTACATCTATTTCCTGCTTTCAGCGCAAGACGACAGGCGTTGTCTAATCTCGAGACCTCATCTGATGTTTATAGTCGGTTCTGATCTGAATAGCAGAATAACTGCTTATCGTCTCTAGTTCTGGGTCTCAATATTCGTGTGGCCGATAAAGAGAACACAGATTAAACGTCCTCTTCTATATCCTACATCTTCCATTGTATTACACACCCGTGGATCATGACGATGATAGCGCTCCGACCCTCTGCTCATGCGCGGACGTCGTGCGATCATCTTGACGGTCAACTTGGTGCAGTTTGATCGCAATCTATCACCGTCTCTGTCTCGTCTGTGAGAAGGCACAATGGTCCTGCTATTTAATTTCCCACTCCAGCTACAATCCACGAGGGAGTAATTACGAAGGTTGCCAGTGCAGCGTGTAGGTAAGCATTGTGATTAAAGTCTTAATGTTTATGTATAGAGGCCTAATTGTCTTGCGGGCCGTGTCCCTCTTATCTTAGTTGTGTGTATCGATTTAATCCATTCCTGGGCATTGGTTTCATCGTTTTGCTGCACAGGGGGTGACCTTGTTGAACCCGACTAAAAAACCTCCAAGGTTCAGCACAGATCGGTCGAATTTCCTGGAATGAGTTGTCATATATACGTCTATAGGGACCTGTGAGCCCCAGCTCCCAGCTGTGAGCTCCTATAGACGACAGCGATCTGGACTGACGTAATTTACGTAATTGCCTAGGCCAGAAGAAAGGAAAGTTTGCTAGGCGTCTCCAAAACACTTATGTTGCACCAATGTATACGTGTACGTCTACATGAGTACATGTCTACATGTGTACATGTCTGCATGTGTACATATCTACATGTGTACATGTCTACATGAGTACATGTCTACATGTGTACATGTCTGCATGTGTACATGTCTACATGTGTGCATGTCTACATGTGTACATATCTAAACGTGTACATGTCTACATGTGTACATGTACGTGTGTGTCTAAGTAGAACTGTATTAGAAAAAAATGTACCTATAAACGTGTGACGCCTCTCTCACATTGCACAACAATTAGAGGCTCTTCCATTGTCGGGATTTAAACGGTTTTGGAATTGCAAAAGTTGATTAATGTTTAGCCAATCATTTATTTTCGTATTACCATTACGGGCCCTATTTTTGAGGACGCAGTGTATAACTATATGCATTTTATGCCACAGGATGTCGAGTGAAAATCTATATTGAAATTTATAAAATTTATAGCGTACCAAGGTAGCCTAATAAAATTAGCAAGTACAGAATGATAACTACTGTTTTAATAATCATGTATAAATTTCTGACTAATTTGTGATTCGGATGAAAGGGTAAGAGCTCGAAAAATATGCCATCAATCATTGTTTTCAGAGAAAGAGAAGTTTGTGACTGAAATCCATAGAATAGAAACAATATGTCCTATTGCTGAGTTGGACAAACAGCTGGAT
Organism: Bimastos eiseni; assembly: GCA_959347315.1. Taxonomy (NCBI): domain Eukaryota; kingdom Metazoa; phylum Annelida; class Clitellata; order Crassiclitellata; family Lumbricidae; genus Bimastos; species Bimastos eiseni. Next base: position 6,949,067 of record OY365808.1, read on the forward strand.
ATATTCATGAGTGTCCTAATAGGATAAATTATTCATTCATTCATTCAAATAGAACATTTATATAGCACCCGTTGAGAAAACTTCTCAGAGACGCTCCCATCTCCATGGCAAGGCTAAAACGAGCAGTCACAAGATGAGAAAAGAATGTAGAAGAGACGGTTCTGGGAGAGATGCAAAGCTCAAGAAGGAGGTCATACGAGGCCGATGGCCCACAACTGATAAAGCGCGGTTCTACTAGATAACGCCTCTTTCCTATTGCTATCCTTCTTTTAATTCTATTGTGGCACTTCACCAACTGTAAATTAACATGGAAAGAAACATCTTGAAGTTCGATTTCAATTGAATCAATGGTTATCCAAGTTGATTTGGTTATTGATTCAGATACAATTAAGTGCACTGTGTTTATATTGAAGGTCTTCAGAACTTTCGCCTCCGTTGAATAAATAATTATTGATTGTATATGGGTTTCCGTTGTTTTTGTAATGTGACTTCTTCGATTCTTTTTGATGTATAATCAGCCTGCCCAATGAAATATAGCGGACATAGAGAATGCACATGTGCATGTATTTAGGAGCGTGACTTCAGTGTGGAAAAGGGAACACTTTAAAGTTGTTTTGTTAACATTATTAAACTTCGAGGACATTTTGTTCGATTCATGCGCATCTTGCGAAGATATAAACTAACATTTGGCTTAGAATGGAATATACAAAGGTTCAGCCTGTCTCTATCTGATGCATTAATAACATTAATTGACCTTAACATGGGCCTATCATGTGGCGTATTGCAGCTTGTACCGTCGTGAGCCATAGACGCATAAGCATCAAAACGAAAAAAAATCAATTTCATTCTCTTAGGGTATATATATAAAGGTCACTTCTGGTTGATCTTGTACGCGACACATAGTCCTCTTTTCCTCGGCCGAAGGTATTTATGATATAATTGTTCATATAGTTATATGTACAATTGCACATATATTTTGGCTCAATGTATATATATAATGCTCAGATCATCAATACATAAGCTGTTGTCTGATCTGTATTAGCCATTTATTAGTAAATCCAGTTTACACAACACTTGTACTATATTAACAGAAAATAAATCGAATCACTTTGAGATTCTTCTCCTTCTGCAGGTGAACAGTGACTGCCAAAAAAGGTACATAGTACCTATACACGGGATGTATACACAATGGAATTTGAACAGCTAAGTACACTAATTATTACTGCAGCAGTGGATTATGCTCCTCTATATGCTACCGTACAAACCGCTGCGCTTTCGAACACGAAAGCCTAAAGGGGCAAACGAAAGTTTTTTATGCGTCTAGACACGAGGCCCATTTTACTAAATTAGATGCGGTGTCCCTCGGGAAATATATATAGCCTTGCAATAAGAAATTCAGCTCGACTGGGAGAAGTTTCGTTCTGGACAGACGCCCATTTGGAAAACTGCCATAACCCCCACCCATAGATATCGGAATAATATCAATACAACGGATATAGCATGGAGTACACTCTATCTTGCATTTAGCATTCTACCTTCCATGTTGGATCTCAGTCAGATCGCGAGTATCCTTACGTGATATCTTACTAAGACGAATATGAAGTTAACGGATAACAACAATTCAAGGAGTAATCTAAGTTCACATACACACACTCCATACGCGCACGCGCACGCGCGCGCGCAACACACACACAGATGCAATTTTATTACAAGTCTAATTTCTAAGTTAATATATACGATTGAATGAGAGTAATCTACTATTGTTCTCGAGGTTGGTTCATCTGTTTGCTTAATGCAATAATGTAAAGTATTGTTACTGTAGTCTCTCTGTCTCACCAAGAACTAGCTCTAGTGATATGAAAATTTTGCACAACGTTCTTTTGTGAATTTCTAACTCAACATTCTGATATGGACACTTAAAATGACTCATTTTAAGTTTCGATATGGTGGTCTGTCATTTGCTTTACTAAAAAATTCGGTGGACCTGCTATTTCTGTTTGCGTCTGCGTTAAAATATTGTGAGGCTTTAGCCGGTGTGACGCTTTTTAAAATTTGTCGATTAACAAAAACTAAAAAAAACTCTGCGCCATGTGTTGAGTTGAGCTAATAAGTCTGGGAAAGGCTGACAGATAGCCTATACAAACAAACAGACAGGTAGTAGAGACACGTTCTGGTAGACAAGCAGGCATGAGAGATAAACATACGAATGAATCGGGAGTGCCCGTACAAAGAAGTCGACCATGAGATGGGCATGCAGTCAAGCGGAATAAAACATACAAACACAAAGGCACGCAATCGGACAGCCATACAGACAGACGTAGAGTAACATAACATCTAAGACATGAGATGACTAATTGACATTGGGCCCACATACAGATAGGAAGACAGACGCACACATACAGATGGGAAATAAGCAAAAATAACAGACAAAGTGCCATATTAAACGAGAAGCGGAGAAGACTGGAGAAGTTGAAGGAAGAAAGTGGAGTCAAAAGATTGATCGATCAACTGTTCTTCAATTTCCTTCATTTATTTCATCGAACAGCAATTGACTCAATCATGCTCGTCTCTGCCTGTCCTTCTGTCCTTCTGTCTGTCTGTCTTTGTGCGTGTCTGTCTGTCTGCATGCCTAGCCCTCTGTCTGTTTCCATGTAACAGCTAGCATGCATAACCTGGTCTAACCCCGACAATTACAATATAAAGCATTTTCTGCACCATATGCTGCTCTAAACCTATCATAGGCCTAACGCAATAGTCTATATACTAGCAGGTATATATCCATCCATCAGTACGTATATTACCATAGTACAGTTGCGTATCCCCACGATCGATATTATAAAAATAAATGTACACATTTGTTGCGCTTATATGCATATTTAGCCGTCTGTATATATATATATATATATATATATATATATATATATATATATATATATATATATATATATATGTAGGGCCTATATATATAAATAGCACGCATCTGTTAAAATGTTTGATCGCGTGCTGCACATTGTCATAGTTCTCCATAATCAGAGGTTGGTAAATTACATACAAGCACATGCTTATGTGCGAATGCATGTTTTTGTATGTGATTTAAGTATTGTGTATGTATAATGACGTCTAAGGTGCGTAGGTCATACAAAGTGAATGACCTACGCGTATGAACAAAGAAACAAGGCGATATACACAGACATACATCAAGCGTTATATGAGAGTACTCGTGTTGGCTGATTTTTCCAAGAAGCTACTTGGTCAGTCGATCGGTCGGTCGGTCATCCTGCCTCTAACGGCTCCTTCTTCCAACCGTCGTTGCTCCCGACCGCTCGTCCGGCATGAGCCGGAGACGGAAGGAGAGAAAATGTGGAGTCGATATCTCTTTCCAAGTTCCGTCTCCCACTGTGCTTCGTTCATAAATCGAGCGCTGGTCGTTAACAAGCGGAGCGTGAAGTCATCCGTTGCTCCAGTTGTTCCTCCTCGAGGGACACATGTGGCACGCCGCTCCGACGGAGTCGATGATGTCCAGGGGAGGCAATCAGAGACAGTCAAAACGAACGATAGATCAACGCAGTAGGAACGAAGTATTGTACACACAAAATGCATATACAGGACATCTATCTTATTATGCATGTATCTGGGGCACGTGTGGCCTATATACGACTTTAGCCACAGACACATTTCTGAGCATTATTATTCATGTATGTGCATGTGTTACTTGTTTAGAATTAATAAGGTTTTTTTTCGTAGTCTCCTAACATAGAGAGTGGCGCCACTCGAAAGCCAGATGTAGGGCCCCAGATTATTCCCCAGCGCTGTGGTGAATCAAGGTGGATATCCGAAGGGTATAGTCGGTGGAAAGTGCGAATCTCCATTGTAACGAAATCCCATTTCTCAGGGAAAGACTGTAATTTATTCCAATGCTGGCTGTGCATTCTCTCAACAAATGTTCTTTTAAGTCCCCACAAACAGAGAAATCTTCAATTTTTGTATCATTATCATTTAAATATAATGCTCTACAAGTCCAGCGCCACTTGAAAGCTAAACACAAGGCACCGGCCTATTCATACTTCTATTTATAAGAACCTCCGTCTATTTCGGAACAAAACTGCAGCGACTCGAGTCTTGGCAAGCTTGCGTGTTTATCATGTGGCAAAATAATATATTGCCAGGGAAATCGACATTCTAGCCGAACTTGAACGTCCTGCTGAGCGAATGCCAGAAGCACCCTTAATAGAGCAGACAGCGCGATTCGTCATTCTTGACTCATGCTGATCATAATGGAATGCACTTCTGTTCTCTGTGGGGGCCTGAAGCGCGTGAGAAACGCAACAGACTATCTGTGTATGCGTGTATGCGTATAATCTGCATCCTCATGTCTATTTTACTTCAGACACCTACAATTCATCCATCCACCTAGCAATCCATCCATCCAACCATCTATCACGCCTATCAATCCATCCATCCAACTATCCATCCATCCATCACGCCTAGCAATCCATCCAGCCAACCAGCCAATCAGCCAACCGGCCAGCCACATAGCCAGCCAGCCATCGATCCATCCAGCCACCTAGCCAACCACACGGCCATCCACATACACACCTAGCAATCCATGCATCCATCCAACCACCCATCTCCGATTAACGATTCCATTCTCGGCCCGTGGAGTAATGGTGAACATGCTGACACACAGAGCTGATGAACCGAGTTCGAGACCCGTGTACCCCCATAAGGTCGACTTCTTCACTTCTTTCGCTAGGCGGAGGCGTTGGTTAAATATGAGATTTGTAACGTAATAGGCGCCCTTGGTGGCTGCTGCCGACGGTGAAATTGGGCTCCTGTAATAACTTGCCATCATTCGTTCATACTGTAGGCCTACTTGTAATCATACTGCGGTTTGTCAGTTTGAAATTAAAGAGAAACTATTATTATTGTTGTTATCATAGTTGTCGTCATCATTGTCGTCGTCGTCATGGAACACACCAGGGTCCACTCACTTCCAGCAACGACTGCACACGCCATCAGCCACGCTCTCTCGCGCCATTCATTATATCTCGTCCAATGGTACATCCGGCTTCGCGGTTGACGGGCGTCGCAGACTCTGCTGCAGCATCTCGGCCTGGCCTGGCCTGGCCTCGCATCAGAGCCGACGTACGGGCGATCAACGGACAGTGGACGAGTGGCCAGGCAAATGACGACAATGGGATATTTATTGGGCGATGATGAAGACAAGTGACTAAGTTGCCCATCAAGTAAACTCAGCGGATGTGCGCCAGAATCAAAACGCGCCGCATAGAAGAATTCTTTTTGCATTGCGTCTCGTAGTTACGAGGTTGGAGGTGCTTCATGAATGTTGTTCCAGTGAACTTCGTTTTGACCTTTTAGGTTAAACATTTCGTCTAAGACTAACGCCTTCTGGTGAGATATCGTCGTCGATGGTTTGATTCGGTGACAGTCGCAAAAGAACTAGGCACCCTGGAGCGTTCTACAGATTATGCAACGTTTTTGTGATGTGACACAAAGAATCGATGTTATATTTCTAGAATGGTTTTCGCGTGAATGAAGCGAGAGAGGAATGGAGTAGTTCGTCGTTTGGCTATCTCCTTCTAGCGGCCGACTTTCCTCTCCACGACCCGGCCAGCGAAGGGTAAGTCGGCAACCAACTTTCATTCATTCTTTAGGATTGTTTGCTAATAACGAGTGTAGCTTAAGTAAGTTGCAAGAAGTTGGATGTTATGAAGTCTGGACATGCGCTTCCTCATTGAGCGGATTTGAGTAGAATTGCAAAAGCTGGGATTCCGATGAATTGTATAAATAGGTTGCGCTAGAACAAGCGAGGATTATTATTTTTTTAATACCCACGGTTTACCAACCCCACGTCTACCGATAATTATTATTGCTCGTTCTTGCATGTATGAAATGTATGTATGCCATATCCAGTAGTTGAGAAAGATCATGACAAAGTCGATATATATATATATAATATTGTGTATATATATATATATATATATATATATGTTAGTAAAGTTTCTTTGTCCATAATCGCATATTCGTCAGTAATGACATTTATCATCACTTAGACAAACGCAGCAAGCGCCCATGAGTAGATATCTTAGAAAGGCGCTCTATAAATGTTCGATTACATTACATCACATAGGGATATTTATTCTCCTTTTGCGGATCTTAAGTTGGCAAAAAAGACTAATTTCAAGGTTTTTTATAAGCGAACATGCTGTGCATCGCGGAATTTCAGTTTTCCGATAAATATATCAGGATATATGTTATGTAAATTGCTTGTCATGATTATTTTGTGAGTGTACATTCTGTGATTGTTCATATTATTGTATTGTATTCCGTTTATTATGACAACAGCGTCATTGCTGTCAAAATGCGGCCATTTATAGACACACTAAACATTGCTTTAAAAGATTAAAATAGGCCTATAATTGTCGCAGATATTTCTGTTCGTGTCGGGTGAGGTAAGATCGTTTTTAGCGGTCTAATATTATGATCTGCTCGCAGTGCGTGTGTAGGCGGTTCAATAAAGTACACATTTACTTACTTACTTATCTTTAGCTCATAAGTCAACACCATGTAATTCTCATTTTTGACAAAGGCATGTGTAAGCAAGTAGGCCTACTTGATCGAGATTCAAGTCGCAGACTCATCACAATCGCGAGATTGCAGGATTGACCACCGAGAATTTGTTGAGGTTATGGAGGACCAACGTTGGTCTTTAGTACATTGAATGACCAGTTCCTGAAGACCTTACCTTGAACGCGATTCTGCTTGTAATTGAAATCTCAACGACGCGTGATGTATTATTCGCTAATTGTTATGACGCCTCCAGTATAGGCTTACGCGTTGGACTAAATGGTGTTGTCATCAGCGGAGGGATGTTCCTATCTGCAGCGTTCCCATTTCCACAACGTTAAGCCAATCGTCTGTGTTCTAGATTCATTTCCAGGGCAACCAGTTACCTTGGATTCCTCTGTTCTTGTCCGCAAGGTTAACTCTTTTTAGCCTCTCGGAGATTCTGAAATCACTACTCGCGAGGGCATGGCATGGTCCTGGTCATTCTAGCAATGCGCAGTGTCCGAATAATTGAAGCCTCCTTGTTTGGATCATCTCCGACACTGAGAGGTAGAAAGTGCAGCGGTAGGCCTATAGCCATTGTTGTCTTAATTAACTGAAACTGAAAGTAATGGCAGCGTTAGCTGAAAAGTTAAATTCAGTTGAGCGAAACTGAAACTGGAAAGATATAAAAACTGGAGCTACAATTAAACTGCAAAGTATAAAATTGCAACAGAAACTAAACTTGAAGTTGAAAACCGAACTGAAATTTTCTGTCTGTCACATAGGCCCCTATCACACGCAAAAATATAGTATCTAGCATAGACTAGAATAGCATAGACCAATCTCTGTGCGAGTTATACACGTCCTATATGAGGTGCACAGTATTTCGTCTGAGGTTTCATCACTGGAGGGCACGGAATAGCTATATCATCGTCCAACTGTATACATTTCAGTCGTTGACTACCCGTTCATTTGTAGAAGGGTGTTGTTCATTTCGTTGAACGCATTAAATCCGATAATCAGCCTGTAAAATATTGGAGGAGAAATCCTCACGGGGAAACTTATCGATTGATCTTTCCTTAACGGAAGGAAAAGACATGGAAGAAGGTGGAGGAGGAGGAGGAACAGAGGAATGATCGAAGCAGGAAGATTAAGAGAATGGTTTAGAATATTTGTCTATAATTGAGATTAAGATGAAACAGGAAGAGCGGGAAGAGATGTTTGGAAACTAGGATGATCGGAAGTAGAATGAGGGAGGGGAAAGGTGGAACAGAAGAAGTTACAGATGAGGAAGATGATAAAATGAATATGAAATTAGAAGAAGAAACAATTAGAAGAAGAAACAATTAGAAGAAGAAACAATTAGAAGAAGAAACAATTAGAAGAAGAAACAATTAGAAGAAGAAACAATTAGAAGAAGAAACAATTAGAAGAAGAAACAATTGGAAGAAGAAACAGTTAGAAGAAGAAACAATTAGAAGTAGAAACAATTAGAAGAAGAAACAATTAGAAGAAGAAACAATTAGAAGAAGGAACAATTAGAAGAAGAAACAATTAGAAGAAGGAACAATTAGAAGAAGAAACAATTAGAAGAAGAAACAATTAGAAGAAGAAAAAAAATATACGATATTAGGAATACGCAGAATGGTACGGTGCCGCATTGTGCGAAGCACATTATAGTCAAGCTATATATGGACTCAATAGACTAGATTACGCTGTATCCACATTGACTTCGAAATGTTAACCCTTACCCCTCCTAAGACCGCTGTGAGCTGCCAAATTTAATGCGCTTGATACAGTAATTGGAGAGGTAAGGGTTAATGATTATCGGCCTATCTTTTCTCGTACAGACACAGGTGAATTGTCGATTGCATACAACGGTTCCATGGTACTGGAATTGCCTACAGCACGAGACATGAAATATAAACCGCTTTGAAACGTTTAAATATCGATAGATAGATTCTGTAAGCACCTTTTGACACGCTATACAGAGCGTGTCTTTTTCTTTACTGTTCAGCCTGTGTATCTCCGATTAATTATCTAATTAAGTTTAGAAACTCTACCACCTTTTACATTTGTTAACATGCCAGATTCGTCATTCACCACTATTTAATATCATATTGACAATTGGGTGACCCGGTTAGCGTGACCTTTATCCCTTAGGGTAATAGTATATAACTAAATAAATACTGCTGTATATATATATTGTTCAATGTTCGCAGACAATTTGCTTAATGCACTTGCATAATGATGACGAAACAATGAAAACCTGTGGTTATGGTTATGGTGTGTTTATAATTCAATGTTTTCTATGTACATAAATTATATCGAACACCTTTGTTAGGCCAGAGAGACAGAATCAATATATATATATACAGCATCGCTATAAACACAACACTGTTAATTAGCTCGCTGTATATTATATCGTTAAACTTGCTCTGCAATTGGATAATGGTATCATATTTATTCATGTATACCCATGTAAAACAATCAACTTTATGGTAATTATCAAGTAAGTATGTCCAGCGTCCACTTATTATTGGATGAAGCCAGCGTAGACGCACTGTCAGAACGGATAGGAGTTGTTGAAATAAGTTTATTGTGCAATTGTGCTCTACTGCACATAGACCTGATATTTTACTAAACGTTGCAGCGACCAATATGCAATCATGTTTTAAATACGTAGAATAAACTACAATTTTGTGGCAAATGTTTGAGGAACGTTGCGAAAACTGTCGTGACCTAACTGATTGTTCAAACACTTTTCTGCAAACTTCATCGACGCATTTTGTTACTGGGTGTCAGACCATTCGTTTTTATGATCATAGGGCTCGTAATTACGCGCTAGCATGACCGCCCGATAGTAAACGTGGTCAACTCTCCGTGCAAACATTTGATCGTCTAGAGAGAACTTCTGTGCTAACGTTTAATGACGTTTCGTGAGCTGACCGATCGTTCAAACAAGTTCGACAACGTTGCTGAGGCCTTCATTGATGGTTATATAAACTAGTCTTGAGTAAAAGAGGCTTGAATATTTAGGTGCAACCATGTTCGCCCATTGGATCTGAGTAAAAAGAAATTCCATCGTATGGGCCACACATTTGTGAAACCTTAGCAACGTTATAAGACACATTTATATAATTTATAATCGATCCTTTCTTAGGATTTCGGCAATGTTTATCGAGACAATGTAATGTAAACTTTCTCAACTAAAAACAAACGTGTATAAGCTGTCTTGAATGTGATAACTTACATTTTTTGGATGTTCCAAAAAGGAATACGGTTTTATAAGGTATCAGATGTTGCGTTCAAATATGAATAGTAGGAGATGACAATAGAAGTATCCGGAACTTGAAAGGCACCGTGTGACGCAGCTAAGACAGTGAGAAACATGGAAGAAAAGAAGTATGGAGACCAACCAGACGCTATATAAATGAAACAGAAGCACGTTGTTAATGTTATCATTACTCTTATGTTTGCTGACGCTGTCAACAACCAGGTTAGATCAATTGATGAAGCGGAACAATTGCAGTCTATACAGCGTAAATGTCTCAGGTTCCAATTATGCATGGGATAGAAAATAGAGATAAATAGATAGATAGATAGATAGGTAGATAGATATATAGATAGATTGATTGATAGATTGATAGATTGATAGATTGATAGATAGATAGATAGATAGATAGATATATAGATATATAGATATATAGATAGATGGATAGATGGATAGATGGATAGATGGATAGATGGATAGATGGATAGATGGATAGATGGATAGATGGATAGATGGATAGATGGATAGATGGATAGATGGATAGATGGATAGATGGATGGATGGATAGATGGATAGATAGATGGATGTATGGATATATGGATGGATGGAAGGATGCATGGATGGCCAGATGGATAGATATATAGATATATATATACTTAGATAGATAGATTGATAGATAGATAGATAGATAGATAGATGGATAGATGGATAGATGGATAGATGGATAGATGGATAGATGGATAGATGGATAGATGGATAGATGGATAGATGGATAGATGGATAGATGGATAGATGGATAGATGGATAGATGGATAGATGGATAGATGCATGGATGTATGGCTGTATGGATGTATGGATGTATAGATGAATAGATGCATGGATGGCCAGATGAATAGATATATAGATGGATAGATAGAATGATAGGTAGATAGATAGATAGATAGATAGATAGATAGATAGATAGATAGATAGATAGATAGATAGATAGATAGATAGATAGATAGATAGATAGATAGATAGATAGATAGATAGATAGATAGATAGATAGATAGATAGATAGATAGATAGATAGATAGATAGATAGATAGATAGATAGATAGATAGATAGATATATAGATAGATATATAGATACATAGCTAGATAGATAGATAGAGAAGGACTGAGAGAGAGAGAGTCAGAGACAGACAGACAGAGACAGACAGAAACAGACAGAGAGACAAAGAGAGACAAAGAGAGACACAGAGACAAAGAGAGACAGAGAAACAAAGAGAGACAGAAAAGCATGGAAGAAAGGTAACAATGGTGAAAAGAATACGCATGATGGATCCAGAGTTTAACGACCGCGTTTGACAACAATGGACGTTGCAGTCGACAAAAATTTGCTTGGCCTATTACAGCACTTACAGTTAAGGAATAAATACGCATGATTGTAAGCAGGCAATTCTCATGCCTTTCTTATGATCGTAAGGGATGCTCATAAAAGACCAGCTGCATAGCCACAGAAGTAGGGATAACTGCTGACAATATATATATATATATATATATATATGCATGTTATATATATATATATATATAGCTGAAGCTACATGAGTAGTAATAGCTGGAGCCATATGAGTTGGAATAGCCGCAGCCATAGGATTATATGGAATCAGCTGCAGGAAACTGAACTGCTTTAGCCATCATGAGAAGAAACATGATGTCTATGGGAGGTTTGTGAAAGCGCTATTTGGAATTGAATTAAGGAATACATACGCATGAATAGACAGAGGAGCACAGAAGAGATCTGAAGCAGGGACAAGTAAAAGCAGCAGCAATAAGACAAGGACCATCAGTACAAAGAATAGGAGGAGGCAATTGAGCAGCAGAATTAGGCATTCTATACCTATTAGCTGTTTTGATAAAGACGCCATATCAACTATCATGAAGGCGCAATTATAGCAGCGTTACAAGAAAAAGGTGCATGAGGAGGAAGAGCTAGAAGAAGACAAGCATAAGGAAGGGGTGCTGGAGGGGAAATGTGATTGCAGTGGTAGTACGGATGAAGATGAAAAGAAACAGGAGGAATAGGAGGAGGAACTGGAGGAGGAAGAAGGACGAGAACTGGAAAACTCTGTGGGATTCATTCAAGCGATCGGTTGGTTGGCTTCCCGTTGGCCAGCGAGACCTTCGGGGAATACTCATCATTTTGTCGGCCAGTGGGTCAAGTTCCACTGAGGATGAATCGTAGGGAATAGGGGACTAGTTTATAAATGTCACGATGAAGGAACTAGTAGGAGAAACGCACGAAACGACGGAGATGATGAGACGTATAGATCACAATCAATCAAACGGTCAATCAATCGAACAAGCAATCGATAAATCCGATTAGACTTTATGTAGCGCCCTTTCAGGATACCAACTCAAAGACGTTTCAATTCATTCAACTGACATATTTTGTAATAAAATCACGTGATAGATGCGGTAGCACGCTCATTTCTAAACCAATAACTGAGGTTTTGAGCCTGCTGAACGTGCTACGTGTACCCACAATGGGCGTTCCACGTGCCACATGTTAAGATATATGCCTACTCACCTTGATGGGTCCAATAAATTAATACATATTGACACTGAGTTTAGCAGAAAACAAACATTACTGAACTTGAGGAAGGCACGTGAGGTAAAGTAAACTAGAATGGCCCTGCATGGTATAGGCCCTAATAATGTTCTAATTATAATTCAGATTAACTAAACACGCATAGCGTGATAGCACACTTTAATGTAAGTGTTATTTTGTGAATGGACATTTACGTGACAAGATTAATCAGAAATTGGTTAGAGTTGCTCTTAGGCATAATATTCTGGTCTGGGCGGTTTCTCTCGCATGGAGACTTCCGCAGATTCTTCCTCTGAACCTACCGAGTTTTAACCGTGGCTGCTTGATTTGGTTACAAACTGAGATCTCAACAGAGGTCGAAATACAGGTCAATAAGCCCTTTAGCCAAATTCTATTTAAGTTCTTTCCCACAAGCTCTTTGTCCTACCTTGGTTTCTAAAAATACGGTTATCATGTGTGCACGACTGCACGTGTGTACATAATTTGGATGCATGCATTTTGTGCATGTTTTGGGTGCATTTTGTGTATGCAGACTATGCATAGGATATGTTATGTTTCTGGTTAGCTGTAATGTGTATCTTCCTTATTTGTATTTTCTGCTAAAATATGTTTCTGCTTTCATGAAAATGTATGAACAAGTCCCATGTTTATCAGCTTTTATGCGCAAATATAATGTAACAATATGTGCGACAACAGACAAAATTAATAACCCTTTGATATATATGTGCATCTTATTGCAGACCCATGTAATGACAATGTTTTTCATAGCGTCGAAAGCCGTCTATATGACTATGTTGTAAAATTGCAAATAAAATAAATATGACAAAATAATTTCTATGCACCGTCGAGGTACGAATTCTGATGGCGAGGCCTATAACATCGTTCAATCTCTATTGAAGCCAATTTGTTACCGAAGATGGTTGAAAAGATTATGTCAGTTGCATGGGGTGACATGAATGATTGTTATCCAGCAGCGGATTGCATCTTATCTCAACAACAAACTGGTTTTGAAAGGTTTAATTTCAAACCGTCGGTGCTGAATCGGGTCATTGCTGTCTTCTTTGGGATTGGTGTTCGGGGATGGGTTTACTGGCTTTGATTTTAGCGCTGTTGCCTTCAATATTGTCGACCACGGTATCAACTTGGAGCATTTTGAAATGTCAATTGATATCGCGTAGTCACCTAATTCAATAGTCGTGTAGTCTCCTGTCTGGCCGCATCCTTCAGGTGGTTGCTGGTTCTACTCGCTCAGTCTGAAACTGTTCGGAAGGATTCTTCTTTGGGTAAACTACAAGCATATGGCCCTTCTTAGTAGTCTTTCTAAAGGGTCTTGGGAAATTATAATTTATTTAGATTTTTAGATGTTCAAGGCATGGTACGGTTATTGGCAAAAGCTCAGGTTGAGATTATTAGCAGTTCATATGGAATTGTATGGGTTTTGGATGATTCAGTAAGAATAAAGATTAAAAAGAGTCGTCAGCAAATTTTAACATAAGATTAAGAGGCTGATATGAGGCATAGGTCTAAAACAATGACGGAGAAGTTTGTGGGTCTTAAGACAGAGCCTTGCCCTTAAACAATACTTACGACCTACGATGATTGAGAGGAGAGATGAAGGGAAGCCTTTGAATATATTGAGGAGTGAGGTTCCAAGATGATATTCAATCAGCCATTTATAGATTTGAGATAAACTGTTAAACAGATTTCTAAATTCTTAATGAAATGTGATGCTATTTGGGAAGTGACTTCATTTTTCTTAAATGCTGTATGCTGTATTTTTGAATGTATGCAACTATACATGATAGAATATTTAAATCTCTGCACTTATTGATGCAGTGAAAATATTTCTGTAAAACATGAAATTTGGTCGGCATTACTTATGATGGAATATATTTTTATTGAGCCTTGTTTGCCAATAATTAATGATTCACAGAAATGTCTACGTTATGTATGTTGATAAGAATACTTATATATATAAGTATATATATACAAGTATATATATATAAGTATATATATATAAGTATATGCTTGTCAACATATATAACGTAGGAACAAGTGCGCTAAATATTTCTGCTGATTTGCATGCCTAAATTGATGTATATAATTATGTAGGCCTATTCGTAACTAATTATCTCATCATGACTACCATCTCGTATTCAGATATGACTATATATATGCGCATGAGATATATGAGGTAAATTCGGATGAATGTGGCCGCTTGTGTTTCTATGTCAATGTGTCTGAGATTGGCAATCATTGGCAACCCATAAAGCCCATTATATCCGTCCGGTCGTCGTCCATCCATTGGCTAAATCGCTGGCGTCTCGTCTGCAGGGCTCCGTCTGAAAATTGCGGCGACCTCTTTCTTGAATCGGTGGCATCTGATGCCCCGAAAATAGCGCAGGCGTCGGTGGCGGAGGCATAAAAGAGATCGGCATCGATCGATGGATCGATAACTTCCGCTTTGTTTATTGGCAATATAGAAGTGATGTATAATGCTCAGGACACACACTGATGTTTGGCCTCAGACAATGCATAATGGCTTCTGCAATCGGAAATATACACATATATATATATGCATAATATATATATGATCATGTACTATCGGAAATATATTATTTACGATCGTGTATCCATATATAAAATATATAATTATTTGGGATTTATATCATTGCTTACTCAAATAGAGCTCATGCATTATGCTTGTATAGCGGTCTGCTCTGTATTCAGGTTAGGTGTGAGTTATTAACCAAAACAATATCTAACAATATAATTATAACCTTTCATTATTGATCTTTACATATATATGTATTTATATATTATATCACTCATATATAATTCTATTCTAATCTATTCTATTCTATAATATAGTTTATGTAGTTTAAGGTAAGTAAGTAAGCACGTAAGTAAGTATATAATATAGTATAGTATATAGTATTGTAGGCCTACATGATGGCTCGATCAATATCTCATTGAACGTTCTTAGGTCACTTGTATATGATATATAGGACTATTATGTATTTCTATGTAATAGTTTATTGATGGTGCAATATGTTTATTACCTATTCAGCGTTATATAATGGGCGCTTATTCTAAATTGGGCGGTTTCTGTTCCAAGTGTAATCTAAAATTAATGCATAATTCGTGAGATAATGTATACTTTAGACGAGGATGCAGTGATTACTATAAATGTATCTTCATTGGCTGGTCCGACGCGGTTTGGACTTTGACAGTGCCAGTCCCAAGCCTGGAGAAAGCAGGAGGGCAACACAAAATCACCCTCGATAAGGAACGGTGTCGTTAAAAAACCAACAACACACAGCGGTCCAGGTTAACATAATACAGATGCCACTGTACCTAATTGGTGGGTACCACCGCGTGTCAAGTCTACATGTAAGGTGTCCTATAGAGAAAACATTTAAATACGGAATCAAGGGAAGATTCTGACAGAGAGAAGACGGAGAGAGAGATAGACAGAGAGAGAGAGAGAGAGAGAGAGAGAGAGAGAGAGAGAGAGAGAGAGAGAGAGAGAGAGAAAGAGAGAGAGAGAGAGAGCCAGGATTTTATCTGATAAGTTACTAATATAGCTATACATGAGACGGGTGGGAAGGTAGTTGCTTATTGTTGTTCATTGTTGTATCTTGTTAGTTTTTATGTCGGTTTGATTTCTTTAAATCATTAAAAATGTATTTCTCTCATTCTAGAACTAACGCCAATCACATAGATAGAGTCATCTCTATTTATCTAAAAGGCACCATATTTCGATTATACTTCGATCAATAGAATTAGATGCGAAGCGAGTTATAGAGTGACAGTGACAAACTATTCTAATTTTTGTCTTCATCTCTGTGCTTATGGCGTTTCTTGATTTACTGGGATGGTGGCGATACCTCATTCAGATAACGAGTCGTTACTGGTCTGCTTGTCATTCCCATTCGTTTGGTGTCTCAATTCACTGATAATGCACAGTGTGACGGTCTGCATGCGTCCAAGGATTTCAATGTTTTGTCCAGACTCTTCAGAGTGATACGGCAAAAATGTTTTCTTAATCTTTGCAGTTGATCAAGAAATCTTGGCATTAAGATAAATACAGTGAGCATTTGAGCGAGTTTAATTAAATTAAAACATTCTACAAGCGATCATTGTGTACATCTGCCTGTGGCACGTATTAGTCTCGCTCTACCTTACGACGATTTAAGAACGCACAATGTCAGCTTCTGCTTCCAGCATGGTGTTGTGACCCAGACACTTTATAGAGCAACCTTTCCATGAAAATGCGTTACTTCCTGATAGAGTTACAGCAGAGTTGTCCACGGGTCCAATTTTTCAAGATCCGACCCATTGAAAATGAACCCAAACCGACCCGGCTTCTAATGGCAATTTCCCGGGTTTCAGAACAGACTCCATGGGATTTCAGGACAGACCGTGTGGGGTGTAAGGAAAGGCCCCATCACATGAAGTTTTCAGTTGGGACTGGTGAATTCCTTGTGATCTTATCACTTAGTTTTTTATTCTGGAAGACCGTATCAAAGTCCAGGCCACCGACAATTTTAGAACTCATCTTTAATAATTTTTTAGACGAAATCTCTACTTTAAAAAGTAATTATGCACAACGACTGTAGATTGTCAAGGAGTGGGGTAAAACATTTAACCCTGACTGACTTTCAATTCGTTGTGAGCTGCACTTTTGAACCGAACTGTTAAATATTCCCTGGATTCTCGGTATTTCTATATTCAGACCAGCATAGCAAACGCATTGTCAGTTTCCAATAAATGCAGAATTTCAATGCATTGGTTGTACGCTGACAAATCGGAACAGTTAGGACCGCGAATCCAACCAAACAAAATATGAAAACCTTCCATACAGTTATCTGCAATTGATCGCTAGCAAACCTGATCCACGGCAGTGCCCATCGGATAAGTAGCAGACTGTTGCGTGTTCAAATGACATGACATCCGAGTGCGAGGACTCTGTTAATCTCTACGTGACCGCAACAGAATTGGATGCAACGGACTTGCTAAATATAATGTCCAACAACCCGTTTCATTGTCAGTACCGAATTCAGTGCATAGACTTATAAAGGAGCGATGACTGTCATGACAATCAGCGAAAAGGAAATGAGCAACTGATCACGTGTTTTCCTATTCTATTTGTCAGGACATTCTACGCTGATATAGGCTTTCTGTTGAAGCTTTTGTCTGTCGAAATATATGTCTCATCCATAATCCCTTTCTAAAATGCTTTAACGCAGAGACCAGAAAATAGCAACACTCCAAACAGGATCGGCAAATATAGATGAGGTTATTGGTGCCAGTATTCCGGCTTGACTTGCAGGAATCTCACCGGCTAGCGAAATCGACCAAGCAACGCTGTTTGGTTTGAATTTGTTCTGCTTAGGCAAAAAATAGTTAGATCTCTTTGACTTGGATTCTGTGAAACGCTGAGAAATTTATGCCATTGCATTTGCATTATCCTTGTTTGTATTTATCTCAGTGGTTGATTCAGTGATTTGAAATCCAGATTAAGACCTGAAGATGGAAAATTGTTGCCGAGTTCCGACAGTCATTATAGACGGGAAATATCTGGTCGTCTAATGGCGGACTGAGTCTGCATCGCAGTAACCGAATGTTTGACATTTGTTTCTGAGGACAGTCTAACTTGCGTTTGTGGTTCTTTGACTTCGATATGCCTAGAACCAATCCAGCCAGGATAGTACATTGGCGTATACATATTCAACAACAATCTGCTTGAACTCACTTGCATAATATATGCATTGCCCTGCTTGGAATTTCGGTCGATGTCTAAGGAATATTTCTCTTGCCTTGTGTGTGTACCCTCATTATGCTATAAAAATTCATTGCCTCGTTCTGCTGTTGAAATTCAATGCTTCGATTCCTCTTTTTGCATTATGCTGTTCCTGAAATATTGTATCTTGGAATAATTACATTCTGCATAGAAACGAATAGCAAATCTACTTTTCTTGAGATCCCGGCATTATACTGATTACTGAATACATTCCCTTACATTCCGTTAAGACATTCCGTTATGAAACTCCATTAATACGTTTCAACGGCATTTTTAATGTATACATAGGAAATGCGACGAAGAGTAGGATGTCTGACGCGGAGAACCGTGTAATTCTGAACGTCGGCGGAATCCGACACGAGACGTACAAGGCAACGCTGAAGAAGATCCCTGCCACACGATTGTCTCGACTGACGGAGGCCCTGGCCAACTACGATCCCGTGTTGAACGAGTACTTCTTCGATCGCCACCCAGGGGTCTTCGCACAGATCCTCAACTACTACCGCACTGGGAAGCTTCACTACCCGGTCGATGTCTGCGGTCCCCTCTTCGAGGAGGAGCTGGAGTTCTGGGGATTGGACGCCAACCAGGTGGAGCCGTGCTGCTGGATGACCTACACGACTCACCGAGACACGCAGGAGACCCTCCAGATCCTAGACAGACTCGACCTTGACACCGACAAACCAACCGAAGAGGACATCATGAAGAAGTTCGGACTCGAGGAAGCCTTGCAGAGCGGAAGCCTCACCTGTTGGCAGAAGGTCAAGCCGAAGGTGTGGGCGCTATTCGACGAACCCTATTCATCGACTGCTGCCAAGGTAAATATATTCACACCAGATCAAGAAATTCTAAACTTATTATTAGCGAATATGTTCTTCGTTATGCTGATTTGTTCCATTAGTCTGCGTTAGAAATATGTACTACGCTCATCTTTTGAACGACGTCAAGGAAAGATGTGGCATCGATTCCGTTAACTCCATCGATCGTGTATTTTTTCTTGAAGCCCTTGATAACCGAGGCCGTCTCTCTTATTTCGCGTTGAATCATAAGAATTTTACCAAATATAAAATTCACTGTGGCTCTCAGTGCTTCTATCTTCGTATCTTTATTGGCAATTGTTGGTATGCTCTCAATAATGGTGAAAGTGCGAAAAATTGTGACAGTGTAGGTAATGATGATCTTGTGACAACGATGGTAAAAGTAAGGTTAATAGTGAAAGTGAAGTAAAGGTCAATCAGACAGTGAGCAATGGTGTTAAGCAGTTCCTACGACAGTTGTTTTATTTCGTCAATATGTTTTGCAGCTCAATATAGCATTTAACTGCATCGCTTGTTCTGCGTGCTGTGACCAAGCGAGCAGGTGAGTTGGTGAGCGAATGAATTGGTGAGCAAATGAATTGGTGAGCAAATGAGTTGGTGAGAAATAAATTGGTGAGCAAGTGAGTTGGTGAGCAAATGAGTTGATGAGCAAGCAAATGCTATGTAATTCTATATGGAAAGTAATCAAGCAGCCAAGTTATTGTTAACTCTGCAATATAGTAATTCTTCTGCATCTTCGCAGCAGGCTGGCACACGCACTCCCGTAGAACTAAACTAAAAGATTTTCATTCATGATGTTCTGATCAGTGGCATCCGAAGGAATCGTGACGTCCATTGGACAAGATTCACAAAATCCAACGAGGTCTGGACTCGAACCTCCAGTGTGCATCTCTGGACAATCCATCTGACTTGACGCAGCGCTTGTTAACAGTGAGGTGCCCTGCGCTTCGCCATCGAGTAGCGCTTTATAAGTTTGGCGTCTACGATTACGATTACATGACCTGGTCTGTGTCTTACAAAAGACAAAGAATGAAAGCATTTATGAAGCACCATTCAAGTATATCTCGCTACTTACGATGCTATCATAATGTTCGTCAGGACATTACATTTCCTCACGTCAGCATTGCACTTCCCTGGCGATCTAGGTTCCATGGAATTATCAGTAGACCACCCACTACGTAGATATAATTGCCTTAAGCGAAGGTTCATTGTTTTTTTAACATTATCTTGCCACTTAGCTGAAGAATCCTGCTACGGAGGATGTTGGCCATAATGAAATATGACCAACAACTAATAAAAAAATCAGCAACAGCGCGGTCATGAAATGGCAACAACACTGATCTGCTTAGCAGCAACATTAATTGATTATCGCTCACCTCATTTATACAGCTCGCCTTTAAGACATATACTCTCAGAGGCGTTCTACAATTAGCCTTGGCAGTGGGGCATACGATGCGTTAAAAAGACAGTCTTAAGGAGTCGATAGAACTGTGTGGAGATGACCCGAGAGGAGGCAGCGTCCCTCACGATAAAGCCTATCATACTGATTTGTCTGTCCCAACAACTGTTCAAAGTACCATTGGTCCGTAACTAAATTTCAAATAACCCTTGGAAATTCGAGCCAGACGTGAGGTAAAGGATAAAGCAAGAGTGGAACATGGGCAAGCGGACAATAATGAAGATCCATTAAAGATTAGATTAACGATTTTGCTCTGTTCGATTGATTTCATATTTTAAATTAACGAACAATAATAACAGCATGCGTTCGAAGATTTGAGTGTCGTTGGGACGGAGATTTACAGAGAATACAGATGAATGGTGTTAAAGGGTGGAAATTGGGGATATGAGTATACTGGGTAAACTGACGACAAAACGAACAACGTCCGGAAATTAATGATCACGTGGGTTTCAACGAGAGGTTGATTGATCGAAGTGAATATCAGACAATGGAAGTTATTTTACACAGGTCATTGTAAATGCTACGTTTATGCACATTCCATGCAAAATTATGCAGAAACAAAGGCGTCTTCGCGTCTTCAGACAATGAACGATGTACAAACAATGCGAAAGGATTCTGTGATGGAGTTGAAGACCGTCTAGAAGGCAATTGACAAAGGCAGCGAAACTTGAGCACCTCTAGCAGTTCATTGTGTTCGCATTCGGATACTTTGCATTGTTTGCAACAGTTCTTTCTTTGAGCGAAGGGCCAGAGCTCAATTGATTGAAGACCACAATGGCGTCAGTATGGCGACTCTGTTCTGTCTGATCTCTGGGGGCAATATAGCGCTGCAACTGTGCGTTGCTTACCCGCAGCTGTTGGCACAACAACTGGGCAGCTGCTGAATGGCAGCAGCTGGCCACGTTGCTGCTGATGCTGCGGCAGTGATGTGTTGGTGAGTGCGGGATGCTGCCACGGGGAGAAGCAAGAGAATTTGTGGCGACTCTGCGAACTGCAATATGTCGCCATGGTGATATGGATGAAGACAACTGACGACGAACGAAGAAGATGTCACTGTGATGTAACGGTAACAGGAGGAGGAACAGAGGAACAAAGAGGGGAGGAACTGGGAGAGGATGGCAGGAAATAGAACAAAGACATATATGTAGATATGGAAGACGGGATCGAAACGCGGTGCTTATTTTATAGTCTAAGTAAGTTGCTGTAGTATTCTGCCTGATTATATACATGCAATATATTGAAATTACTTAGCTCAGCAGCTAACTATTGATGTGCTTAACATTGTCATGGAAATAAGAAATGAACGCTATCATCAACGCTCGCATCATTTAATGCGTTGTATTAAAGTGTGTGAAGCTGCCCGTAGCTAATTATTTATATAATTCATGGACAAGAAGCAGACCAGCCTTGTGTGTGTCTCTCGGACAAGATTTCTTATTAAAAGCTGCGCTGCGTCCAGCGAATGTTGACTGTCCTATCCCCAGGGAAATACTCATATAGTCTGTTATTTCCCAATCCGGTCTGATTGAAGTGGTGAGAACATCTGAAGCTAGTTTGACCATATTGTTGGTATTTCTTATTCGAGAAGGTTCTGCCCGTGAAAGAAAATATGCAAATGTTAATTCGATATATTATTGTAAAGTCAGATTCAATTTGGGAGGTTAGAACGAATTACCGCTGTCGAAACAGGCGTCTTGTCTTCATTAGTATAGTCAGACCGACCACTAGAAACGGCGAATGAACTTCATCCATCATTTACACTGATTGTCGAAGTTGCAAGTTCTCTCTAATGTAATTATTTGACAGTTTCTCATCAGGGCTAACGGGTCCTTAATGCTTGCAACGAAACCATGTTTACAGAGATCTTATATCAATAGGGGCCGCCAGTAATTATCCAGATTGCTAATCAAGCCGTTATGACTTCTGTTAGACATTGTCGTTGAGCCGCTGGGGAACACAATTGATTTTTAAAATAATTAATAATTAATGGTTTTACTAAACAAGTTATACTTGCTATTAATTGACCATAACACTTAAATAATATATTATAAAATGACTCGTAAAGCAGCAGATCTGTGGGCTTTAATTTGAATTTATGGTCAAGGTGTTTAAATTTGAATTTATGGTCAATGTGTATACATTTAAATTTATGGCCAATGTGTATGAATTTAAATTTATGGTCAATTTGTATGAATTTTAATTTAGGGCCAATGTGTATGACTCAGGTTCGATTCTTTAAAATGGTCATATTATTTATTATGAACAACATACTTTCCGCAGATGTGTAGTAAACACCGAGAACGAAAGTCTTGAGTAAGAGTTTTCGATTCGGGTTTGCGAGTAGTTTTGAGACGTCCTCCATCGTCAATGGCCTCGGTCAAACTCGTCTATTTTAAGTCCCTCAACTGGCACTTGTCTAGCTGTGTCTGAGGTGCCTTTGACGTGTTGTTTTCTTGAAGTGGTGCTATATAAGTCTCATGATGAATGAGTGAATGAATTTACTGAATGTAAACTTTCACGGTTATATATCTTCTCAATAGTGCACTCTCTTTTTGTATATCGCTCTTAATTAACGTTTCAGAGTGATCACATTTTATTTGTTCCAAGGACGGAAACGTCACCAAAATCGCGCTATTTATTACAAATTAACATCGTTCAGAAATGAAACTGAAAGCAATAATTTGTATTAAATATTAATTAATTAATTAATTAATTAATTAATTCGTCAATAATATAAGGCCAAGAACTCTGTAGCATTTGCCTCAGGACTAAAGTAGCTTCTCTAGCAGTTACCGCGGAATTACCGTCATGTGTTCACACATTATCGCACCGTTAGCACAACGCACCCTTCAAAATCCCGTTTCCATTTCCGCAGGACTGCCACGGTTACCGCAAGATTATCGGGGTAACCATTATCGCATCACTCAATACAGCAGTCGCCTTTCGATCGGGACATACAGATGGCATCTCTGAATATTTTAGATTTTATATTAGCATAATTATGCATATATATATTTAGCTCTGTGTATACTGTGGCTGCGTGAGCATTTCGATTGTATGAATATATCCCTCTGTTGATCCGCAGTTTAGAATATTGCACTATGCACTGATATGATATGGCTTATCTGGATTTTCAGTTAAATTGGACATATCTATACTCAACTTGGCATAAATACATGTTTATATAATCTATGTATATCATATACAGTTTTATTATACGCTATACAATGTATATAATATATATATATATAGATATATATCACATATATATATTCGTTAATATACATTGGGATATTGATATTAATATACATAGTCGATGCGTGTAGCGCTGCAGATAATCTTTGTTCGCGTCTATGTGTAGGCCAGGAATCTGTCAAAACTGTTATTGGATTTCGCCCTTGGTGCTTCTAATCGATCGAAAGGAACCATGTTTATTAAAGATTCCATGCACCGTAAATTTCCTTTCTGCCAAACACAGAGCCAATTACCGCAAAATATCAAAAAATCCTATTCTCCGAAACTTTTGCTTTTGCCTTATTTTACCCATCTCTGATCGATCGTTTCTGTGCAATATTTATGCCATTCTACGATGCTCGAGTTTGAAGAAGGCAGGCTGTCGACCTAAACCCATGCAATGCATTATAAGTTCATTGTGTACGTACTTACCTCTTTCCAATTCGTTATTTCTTCAAAACAACGAAAACTGGAAGACCGAACATAACTCAGTGACAATCAATTCGTATTATTATTATTGTCCGTTATTGCCAAAATCAGAAGCCGCGTGATCAACACTCATATATCCACGGCGCGTTGTATAGTATAGCTTCAGTTTAACAACACTGTAAAATAACAAAGACTATTATCGTCGCCCTCTTCTTTGTCCATGATTGGACCTGAAACTGCCAGAGTGCGAACAGTGGCAGAATTACGGCGCGTTGTAGGATTATGATGTTTAACACTTTAACGACATGTTGCTTTCCCACTGATTCCCAGACTCTTTACTACGCACTCAAAACTTTAAAGCTGAACCGAATTACTGATGGAGCGTCTGGCGGACTGAATGACAGAGGCTAGCTGAAAGCAATAATTTTGTATATCTGTTATATATTCGTCATTTTCTCTGAATTTTACTTAGTTTTAAGCAACAAGACACCCTTTCAAACCCTTAGTTCACCCGTTATTTAAGTGTGGACGAATGAGTTGGATTTCTGTGGTCAGCAGGCATATCGTCTTGTTATCATTGAGTACTAGGATACATTTTTAACATGTGCGACACATTCAGACATTAATGCCAATGAACGATATAGTAACGTCATTGAACATTAGCCGCAAGTAGACATAAACACAATAATGCGTTCATCGTGTACTTCAAACGTAGTAGCATGTATAGCCATATGGTTGAATAGGTACCAGTGATAATGAGACCATCCTCCTATTAAGGACCAACAGGACGACTGTGAATTGGCTCAACGCCATCTGGATGCGGTTGCCGCTGCTGCTACTGCTGTTGTCGACGATGTTACTCTGCTGCTGCAGCTGCTCCTACTTCGTCCGGGATGACTCTCGATGCCTCGGATTGGAATTGGCCGACGTCATTCTTGATCCTAATCGTACGGTTCACGTGGAATATATACAGACAAATCCCTCCATATTCTGTACACATGCACACGCACACACGCACTTACACACACAAACACACACTACCACAAACGTACGCAAATGCGCAAACACACACACCTACATACACGCCTACATACACACCCATCTACACACACACAAACAAAGAAACAGAGAAACACACGCCAGCAGGCACGCAACTGCACAACCCCCCCACACACACCTACACACACACCTACACACACACCTACACACACACCTACACACACACCTACACACACACCTACACACACACCTACACACACACCTACACACACACCTACACACACACCTACACACACACCTACACACACACCTACACACACACCTACACACACACCTACACACACACCTACACACACACCTACACACACACCTACACACACACCTACACACACACCTACACACACACCTACACACACACCTACACACACACCTACACACACGCCTACACACACACCTACACACACGCCTACACACACACCTACACACACACCTACACACACGCCTACACACACACCTACACACACACACCTACACACACACCTACACACACACCTACACACACGCCTACACACACACCTACACACACACCTACACACACGCCTACACACACACCTACACACACACACCTACACACACGCCTACACACACGCCTACACACACACCTACACACACGCCTACACACACACCTACACACACCTACACACACGCCTACACACACACCTACACACACGCCTATACACACAGACACACGACGCAACTTGGCTCAGAGACTGAACATCAATGCCATCTGTCAGCTGTCGTCGGGAATCCGTTGGTTGGTTCCATGGCACACTTGTGCGTGGGCCCACCATTGGTGACTCTTTTCAGTTTACTGTGTATAGGTTTGCTAAGTTTGCTAACCAATATGTATTTTGCTTCGATGATGTTACGTTCAGCATCATTTAGGCCAGTGAAGATTTCGCCGCTGAGTATAAATCGTTCAATGCGCGCTATATAATTGCTCGATTACCGATACATTACATTACATATATACATTATACATGCATCTATATTCGTATGCAAATACAATGCGATCGGCTGGCACATAATACGCTAGGTTATCTGTTAGACTTCCAAAGTTCTTATTTATTTCATTTTATTTATTCTGAAATTTGATATCGCCCTTCCTCCAGCATCTTTTTGCTCAGAAGTGCACATGCCTCGATGGCGCAATTGCAGTTGTACTGCAGAGCAATGGTGCGCCAAGGACTTGCTCAAGGTACCTATACAGTGACGCCCCGGTCGAGGCTCGAACTCGCTCACTGAGTGTTACGGGCCGACCGCCCTATACAATCGGCCACTCGGCCAAGCAAAAATAGCTGATGTAGCGGACAGATTTTATCACACAGCGTCGTTATACTGCAAGTACATGTATGATAGGCTTGTATAATAATCGTCACAGTTATTAATCTACAATTTGCAGCATCAATAATGTATACACCCGTAGTATTATGATATTATGTACCCATAATGCACATGTATTGTTGTATTGAATCTAATATTATGTGTGCTTTTGTGTGACCTTATGCTTGCTTGTTCTATGTGTTTGCCAGTGAACTGTTTATGTGCATTAACTGTGGGTTATATACAGTATATATATATATATATATATATATATACATATATATATATAATCGGGACTGATCGAATGATTTCTCTTCTGAAAGAAAAACGCGTCCCATGACAGATGTTAAAGGATGGGATTTCCTGACTACAATACATTACTCGACCGAATTATATATACATAATACATGCGTATATAAAGTCTATATGTCATATACAGGCGTTTGTATGCATATATCTGTTATCTATATATTTGATAAAATTCGGCTTTTACGTGAACTCATATAATCTAATGTATACATGCACATCGCCTCTTTTATTGCAGAGCGCATTATATACACCGTGTCTTAAAATAAACTGTGCAAAATTGTTTCTGTAAGAACTTCGTCAAATTTCCACCAGTTTAAAACATTTTAGTAAGTAGATGGCAAAATGGTTGAAATTTTATGCTATATATAGATTTTCCACCTCATCTGACTCAGTTGCGAAATTACTTGATCAGCCAATCAGTCGTCTAACGTGCGCATGTTTAGTACTGATTAGGACTGTAAATAGAGGCCAACTATTTTAGTTCATTATACATGATAATGTATTTATCCTAAACCAGCTGAAACTATTCAAATGGAAGGGTGAACCCTGCCTACAGAACTTGCGTCCTTTAAGGGTTTCTTAGTCCTGTATTTTCTCCCAGTAAATTGTCAAAAATTTGTGCCCTATGTTTGTTATTTGGAAGCAATATAAACATTTGGTTATGGTTTTGGTTACGGTTAAGTTAAACGGAGATTTATTATTATTACACTGTAACACTGCGCTAAATTATGGTACTAATTATTATGACTGCGTTACAACAGTGCTTTAGGATTAGGTTATATGAAACATTGCCATACGCAAGGTATTAGATCACATTAACCAAAATCACATAAATGTACGTCAGGTCGACTTACGACACATTGCATTGCATTGCATAACAAACGGTGGTATTATTCATGCGTGAATGCTTTGAAATCGACTGGAATTTCATCATGATTAGTTTGGCTTCACTTGCAACTGGCCTGTAACAACAATAATATTTACAATGGTCATAATAAATTCAGACCCGGATTGTTCATTAAAATGCCAGAGTTCGTGTATTTGGTCGATCGATCTGCGGGTACCTTGAAAAGACGGATGCGTTGATAAATTTCTGAAGCGAAGCATTTACGCATCTCTGGATTGATTGCCCCATAAACAGCTTTTAATTCCTACTTTGTGCCACAGGCCACACACAAAAACACGTTTTATTGACGCAGCTAATCATTGCGCAGTTCTTCCAAATTCTGTGCCATGCGTCTCCTTCAGGCGTGGAATTGCGCAGGAAAAAGGTAAACTTTTCATCATTATAATATTTTTATCATCGGTTAATTGAAGGCTGAATGTTTCAGAGTCATAAATCTTAATTCTAAACCTGTAGCATTGTTGGCTGTATACAATAGTGACACATCGTGTGGCACGGTGGCCGATTCGTTAAGGCGGTCGGCCCGTAACGCTCAGTGTGCGCTGAGTGAGCGGGTTCGATCCTCGTCCGGGGAGTCACTGTGTATACGGACCTTGAGCAAGTCCTTCGCGCACAATAATCTCTGCATTACAACTGCAATTGCGCCGTTGAGGTGTGTGCAACTGTGCACTTCTGAGCAATAACCTTGGAAGAAGGGTGATATCAAATTTCAGAATAAATAAATAATAAATATCGACCAATAGCATTTTAACCGCCTGTTTAATTGAGGTATACGAGGCTCTGAGCTGCAAAGCAATGTTGAACAGATGTGGACTAACAAAATTGGTGAGAAGGAGGCGCAGAGGAAACCTAATCGAAGCCTGCAAGATTATTACTGGAAATGAAGCAGTGAGGTCAGAGAGTATGTTTGAATTAGCCACAAACAGAGGACATACAATGTCATGTAAGTATACATTATTCAAGAAGCCGAAAGGAACATTGGGTCAGAAAGGCTTCAGTGTAATTAGTTGTAGACTTGTAGAATGGCTTAAATGATAGTGCTATGTCAGCTTTCAAGAGGAAGCTTAGAAAATTGTGCAATTAGGAATGTTCCAGGTAAATTTTTAGTGGTTTAAGCCACTTTCGGCCTTGTCATGATGAGATGTTATGTTAATCATGATATGATCATGTGTAGCCTATATACAAGTCAAAATAATTCCTTGCAATCGACGACATCTAAATGACACATATCCTCGTTTAGGAACAACTCCTCGATAGTAGGCGGACTTGCCAACTCTACGCCAGTCATTTCAGAAATAGAGCAATTGCTTTTGCAACCAAGCAGACGTTTGAGTCATGTACCCGATGACAGGTGGTAGATTTTAGTGCTTGCAGTTAAAGACACTCAGTGCCCACCCGCACAGCAATTAGAAAGACTATTAACGTGTCTGCATTCTTCAACTGCTTGCAATTAAGGCGCAGATTTCATCAATGCCCCATGCCAACCTTTGGAGTCGTCGATTCGTAAACATGCCTTCAATGCAAACTGTCGATAAATTAATGTACCGATGAGTTGATGTACCGAATAGCTCGCGTTCAGCACATTTTCGAAGCTAATAATTGAGAGGGAGAGCATGCAGTCGACATTTAATCTGACAATGTATTGATCAATGGCAGTTCTTTTATTAATTCCCGGTAGATCTTTTCAACTCGCCGACTACTGATTTCAGATGAAGGCTGATCATCATCGGTGGTAGACTGGTCAGAGCGGTCGGGCAGTAACTCAAAGAGGACGGGTTCGATCCTCGTCTGAGGCATATAGGGACCTTGAGCATAGTTGCTCAGCACTACATAATTGCATCTGCGCCATCTGCGCTTGCATGCACTTCTGAAACTCACTCAAAAGTGCAATATGCGAATACAGTTGTACTGGCGTTGTATTGAATCAGAGGGAGTGGCGTTGAATGACGTTTCTCTTGAAAATCAGTTGCTAACATTTCCTACATGTATGACATTTCATTCGCAGCATAACTGTCTTGAACAGTCTTTGCTGTAGACGGGAAACTTTAATACCGTACATCGCTTAAGAAATATTTCACGTTGTCGTATGCTGATGAAACGCACGACTGTTCCTGATTCCATCTATATCATCGCGCCTATACAAATTTATAATTGCAATTTGTCTTATTTACACATCTGCATGTAGGACAATCTTCACTATCTCCCCGTCCGCCATACTTGTAACCCTCCTGATCTATTCAGTCTCTCTTCAAAACATGGTTTCGTTAAGGTTTCGATTCGTATCCCTCTGAAATTACAGCTTCGTCCCGTAACACTGTTTCTGTTGACCATTAGTGTCCGGAATGGACTGAAGAGACGACGGTCTGAATCGGAGCCTGGCTTCGTTCAGAGAGGAAGAGGCACGACGACCATGTCCATTAATCTGATTCATTATTGTCAGGGCGAGGAAGCAGAGCCCACAGCTGCGACTGGATGGGAAAGCATTCATCGGGAGAAGACTTATTCAAGATAAGAATCGACTGATTCTGTTCGGCTGGGATGTTCTTGGCGAGAGAGAGACAGAGAGAGACAGAGAGACAGAGAGACAGAGAGAGACAGAGAGAGACAGAGAGAGACAGAGAGACAGAGAGAGACAGAGAGAGACAGAGAGACAGAGAGAGACAGAGAGAGAGACTGGCATAGAGTCCCACGTAGAGATATGGCTAACATTGGCATTCCTTCTAATGTTAGTCTCCTGAAAATGGTACAGTCATTCCGTATTTACCTCTTATTCACTCTCATTCCCTTTCCACGTAGAGCTGTATACCTGTGCTTGTGTCCCTATATATGTGCTTCCGTATATACATATATACTATTTCATATCGCATCCTCTCTCTTTCACTCTCCCCTCTTGCAACCAGTTCTCTCTCTCCACATCTACCTTGCCTACACATCTGTGTATCTGTTCATCCATAAATTCATTCGCCCATCTAGTTTTCTGCTTGTCAGTCTGTCTGTCTGGGCATTTATCAAACTTTGTCCTCTATCTCTGGTTCTCGCTCCATTTTTCTTGGGCTCTCTCTCACTCTCTGACACACACGCGTGCAATCTTATTAATCGTGTTGTTGCATATCGTGTCTCCTAAGCTATTTCCTTTTATCTTCTTCTCGTGACAATCTTCCCGTTTGGTCTGCATTTCAGTCTTCTTGTCTCATTATCTTTCTTCTTCTAGCCCTCCCTCCATCCTTTCCTCTGTCCGTCCCTCTATCCATCCTCTATCACCTCTCCGCCTCAGTCCTAGAATCCAAGTTTGCTTCGCTTCCGGCCTCTCTTCCCCGACTCACTCCATGTCTCCATACGTTCCTTCCCACCTCCCTCTTTGCCAATTTTGTTCCTCCTCCTCCTCCTCCGCCTCCTCCTCCATTGCTGCAAACACGTCATCCCGTCTGTCGCCTTCCCTTCTCTGCCCAACCCTCACCCTCATCACGGACCTTGTTCGTCTGACACTGAAGGCCGGTATCGTCCCTGTGAACGACGGTCTTTGGTAAACAGAGCGAAGCCATCGTTGACCAATCAGATACAGCGAACTCAGCCAATATAGTTAATGCGCCATTTAGATAAGCCACCCATCAATGATTATTACTCAATACATCATGGAATATATTACGTAATTATTATGTATGACTCAGATCTCTGTCAATGTCACTCGCCCGCTCAACCTGTATCTGAGCACCCTCCTTCCGTTTGGACTGGCACTCTCAGATAGAGAACAGGGCAAAAAGGAAGACGACAGAACCGGTTACTTTGGGTGGATACTTAACCCTTTATTGCACAGGATCTTGTTTTGGGCTGAAAAATATATGTGATAGGAAACGCCTCAGAACCAGAAAAGTTTGAGGTGTGAGCCAAGGATGTTCACTACTTCTTAACATTTACATAGACGAGCTTGTCAGTGAGGCAATAAATGATCTGGCAAAGATCTGGAAGTGGGATAAAAGTAGGAGGAAGGTGGATCAAGGCGCTGAGGTTTGCAGACGACCAGGCAATGTTGACTAGAAGCCGGAAAGGTCTACAGAAAATGATGGATAAACTGAATATAATATCATCTGAGAACGGAATGAAATTGGACACCAGAAAGACGAAGGTACTGAATATAGGTAAAGGAAACGAAACTGTCGTCAGAATACACACCTTTGGACGAAAAGAAAAAGAACAGGTGAAAGAATTTTATTACCTAGGGAGTGTGATAATGACAGATGCCAAATGTTACAGGGAAATTAAAAGAAGGATTGCAATACGAAAAGAGGCGTTCTGAAGATGGAGAGAACTTCTGAGAGGAAAGCTAAACATGAATCAAGAAATTAGAATGATTAAGACTCTGATATGGAGTGTGGTGCTGTATTAGTCAGAGACATAGACCATGACAAAAAGAGATAGGAAGACTCGAAGCTTTTGAAATGTAGACTTGGAAAAAATGGAGAAAATTAGCTGGACAGAATACAAAACAAATGAAGAGTTAATGGAAAGATTTGAGAGAAAACAGGAAAGAACCCTGATACACACAATAAGAACGAGACAAAGAAAATGAATTGGACACACACTGAGAGTAGAACGCACTGCTAAGAACAGTCACAGAAGGAAAAATGAAGAGGAGGCAGACAGGAGGAAGACCAAGACAGATTATGCCTGATTGGATGGTGACAGATGGATATGGAAATCTGAAAGAAGATACCCAACAACGAGAGGAGTGGCAACGTTGGACATTTCACAAAATGTGTATATTTTTGAAAAAAATGACATTGACCAATTGGTAACTGAATACAATAATCACAGAGGTAACTGGTTGATAATTGGTAACAATATGCGATGATTGGAGGAGCTATACATCATTATTTAGTAACAAGGTGCACAAATACACAAACTACATCATGACCTACTACTTAAGCCGTTTGGTAACACGGTGCAGTTACGTTGTAAATGCATGTCTACATTATGAACTCATTAATATTGTGGCACTTCCTTTACCTATATCCTGCAGAGCGCTAAGAGTTCTAGAGTCTGGCATAATCCAGACATGATTCTCTCTCTCTGTCTCTCTCTCTCTATCTCTCTCTGTCTCTCTCTCACTCACACACACATACGTTTCATTTCAAAGAAACGCCGCGTTCAATCCAATCGAATTCGACTCCAACGAACAAACGAATGAATCAGACAAGCAATACTGACAAACTAATCAACTGCTGGCTCTGTCGACATTTGATGGGTCCACTGGACAACACTCAAGAGCACAAGGGAATGAGAAACTCGATGCTGTGCCACAAAAAGCTCTTCCTCACACTTCTTCTAAATAGTGTTAATATACTATTGCTCCTCTTGTGCTTTTCCGGGAGGTACCTAAGATCCCTCAAGAATTAAAAAGAATATCCGGTGAATGCACACATCAGCTGACTGAAGTAACTAACAAATTAATTAGAGGAATATATGCTTAAAGTAAGTCGTTTTCCCCACGTTTCTCCATTTTCACACATTTCTGGAATTCACACTTTGGTTACATTTTTGGCGCACCGTCTTTTGATGGACCTCGCAAGTTATCAATGATAAGGACTTGTCTGAAGTGATCTCTATTCGTTGACGCTGAAATTGCGAAACTATAATTGTAATAAAGTATAATCGTAATCTACAAACTTCCACTCGATATCCAAGTGCAGGTCACCACCTTATTTACGAATGCTGCGAATCTGGCAGGAAATCGAGGCAGGTAAATCATGGATGAAACAGCTTGTGAAAATTACAATGAAGTTATTGTATGCCAAGGCATTTTAATCATGCGTCAGGTTTGCCCAGGTGTGACTGATTTCCTAAGGCATGGAGCACAGATGTAGGTTTGCTGTATGCATGGCTAACGTGACACTTTGTCATCCTATTTCACGTTTATCTGATGTATAGATCTCGTGGAATTGAATTATATTATTTCTTGTGTTAGAAGAAATAGTATAAGACCTGAAAATAATGTATTGTGCGTTTCATTACTTTCATTAGAAAGATATCCATTCATTAATACAAGAATTTGTGATGATATTGATTCTATTAAAGCCACTCTCCATTATTTATGTGGTTTTTGCCAACGTCAAGAGGTCTCCAGCTCACGACCATATATATACGTCGATATACACATCTGCGTAACTGCCTCAACATGTTACGTTGAAAATAATGGTATAATGCAACAATATTCCACAGATTGATTCCATCTGTCCTTCACATAAACGTCTTGACGCCAGAGCAATATATGTAACATGTATACTATTACAACAATAGTATAGCGCCCCCTCAAAATTTCAGACTCAGGAGCGTTCCCGTGGCAGCTCAACCCCGGTCGAACTCATAAATTTTAAGGCTAGTGAAAAACGAGGCAGACTGATCAATAGGTATTTGTCGAAGAGTGGTAGGGAGCCCATTCCATGTCGCAGGATATATTCGTTTGTTCAATTAACAAGCTGACAATCGCAGTACGTTACAGGAAACAGTAATTACTAATTAGTTGTCCCCGGCCTTTCAATCATTCTTAACTGAAGAAAAAGCTTGACCCACGATGAAGAGAGAACTAGCTATAGGCCAAAGGAAAGAAGAAAAAGGAGAAGTGAGGAACATGCTGTTAGATTTAATAATGATTGATGATCCTCATTTTGATTACATACATTGAGTGACTTATAATAAGGTAAAAAAAAATCCAGTGAGTATACTAGTCCAGATTTTCCGACTGTTAAGACTCTGAATGCCGCAATTTTGCCTGTGAATCCATCTTAGGTTTATCCTATACATGTAGGAACTAAAAGTCATGTGCCACCCACTGCGCTCTATAGTCACACACACACGCACACACACACGGAGTGTCAAACGTACTCTCTCTCTCTCTCTCTCTCTCTCTCTCTCTCTCTCTCTCTCTCTCTCTCTCTCTCACACACACACACATATCTATACACACCAAAACACCTACACACACAGTCGACACAAGGTTTTTACGACCC
Source organism: Bimastos eiseni (assembly GCA_959347315.1). Taxonomy (NCBI): domain Eukaryota; kingdom Metazoa; phylum Annelida; class Clitellata; order Crassiclitellata; family Lumbricidae; genus Bimastos; species Bimastos eiseni. The sequence goes on from OY365808.1 coordinate 6,983,849, forward strand.
AAAAGTATGGTCGACGTGAACAACATCCTATCGTACTGGTATCGTATTGTGTTGTATCTTTAGATTTATGTAGCGCCTCTCACAGAATATATGTAGCTATTCAGTGGCGCCATCAGTACGGAAACCCGAGGGAAAGGAAACGCCCGTAAAGAGCGAGCACCTGATGGAGCGAAGCCATGGCAGTCACTAGTTTAGTCCTAAATGATGGAGGAAGGTCATTCCAGGTAGATTAACCCTCCTTCGATCTCTCTGCCACATTGTTTATACTTGTGTGCAGTGCAGAGTGCAAATCACATTCTACAAGGCTACACGCATTATTCTAATTAGGCCTAATTATAAATACAATTAATCTAACTGAAAAAGTAAAAACATAAATAACCTAAAATTTCAACTTTTAATAAGTTAATGTTAAAAAACAGGGTCTTTAAATCGAGATCTATAGCCTGGCTCTGCCTGAGTTGGGTTAAAACTGGACAAGCAGTTTGTTAGCACTGAATGAGTCAATTGAAGAAGAAACGTTGTTCATCAACGAACCAATCGATTAGAGCAGACGACCTCGTGAATTATGCAACAGTCAGCGAGTCCTTAGCCAAAATAAAACCGCCCATTATGGAATCCTCTGTGCTATTCCTAATCTATATTGACATGGTTCGATTTATAAATGCAGCAAAAACTTCAGCAGGTCCGATGTTATATCAGTGGTTCATCTATGTTAGATACTGCTGTAATCACCGACCTAGGATCATCATTAACGTCAGTTGATCCTTCGAATAACGGTGCTCAAATGCCGAAATAGCCACATATACAGCCGATGCAATGACGATTGAATTAACATAAATGTCATTACAATCTTTATTGCACTTCTAATTGTAGCATTAGTGTAGCGCCCTTTCGAAGCCCACAATGGATATCCAGCACGGCTAGGTATTACACACCATAGGAGAGTAAGCCCTGGTATCCTACGCGCACGCTAAGATCGATGGACCTCAATTATTTATGGCCGGTTAGATGCTGTTTAACTACGCTGTATGATAACAAAGATCAAAGATGATTTGCGTCGCCCTCCTCCTTTATCCAGGCTTGGGACTGGCACTGCAATGCTGCGAATAGTGGCGGGTGTCCAGAATTTATCACTTCATATTATTCTTTAATAGAAGGACTTAAATGATGAAGAGGGTGTAATTGTGGTCGTCATCTATATACGGCAGTCTATAAGCGTAGGAGCCACCTGCACTAAATATAAGTATTTCTCAATAGACGATATTATCTCATTTAACGAATTAAGGACAAATGAGCGTTGATCCATTTTACATATGCAAACGTCGTCTCTGTTTATGGATTATGGCAGACTATTTTTCAAATCATTATATTATGTTTTCACTGGAAAATACATAAAACCGAAGATTGAAACGAAATATTTATGTATCTGGACAAATTAGACAATCACAAATAGACCTCCTAAATTCAAATATGCTGTCTTGTGCTCGCGCCGACAGTTTCTTCCCAATTTCTTCATTGTGTAGATTTTTCAGATTGTGATAAATTTTTCCTCAATATTCTCCGATACGTTTTTATGATACGTTTTCATGGACTAATATTAACCTGATTCTGTTCTATTCCAAAGAATCCAGGTAATTAGCACAGGTACGAATGGCAGTTCCATGAATCGCATAAAACACAGCGGCTGCATTTATTGTGTAATCAAATAAATGCCTATTTATAATTATGGAATATATGTATATACGTTGAGTGTTTGCATATAATTTGTATACTATGGTTATGCAGACCTACGGATGTGATGATGAGCTCTTACAATTTATTCGGAAAACTTTTGTATCTATAGGTATGAATGCCATGGTCTTATGGGTAATCAAGGGGAACGTTCTGATTAGCTGAGAGACAGCAGAGCTTTAGGTCATAGAATCGGAGGAGGCACCTGCACTAATTATAAGTATTTCTCAATAGACGATGTTATCTCAATAGACGATACTATTTAATTGTGGTCTGTAGATTTTATTCCGACTTTTCCTGAGTTCGTTGTTGAGTAAAAACCTATGTAGGCTACGTCGACCCAAGATGGGTGACATTTTTTCGCTTTGAAAGCACGCTAAACGACTTCTCGATAGGAAGACCAACTGCATCTTCCTGGGTCTCAATCTTTCGCAATAGCTGTAACACTCAACATGCCACCGATGCAAAGCAACTATAGCCTAACTTGCAGTCCGCTAAAGATGCTCTTTCACTACAAAATAGCCTACGCCGAACGGAAACACCTAGTGTGAAACCTTCATGTGTCGGTATCAAAAAAGGCAGCAGAAGATACAGCTGACTAATTGCATGAACATATAAGGATAGAGGCATTCTAATTCGCAGACTCTGAACTTATAGGGCATAAGAGCGCTAGTGGAAAGACACGCAGGAAATTCTGCACATTTTGTCGCGAATTTAAGCCATGAAACGCCCAAAGTTCGAACACGTCAACGTTATCACAGAAAGTCTTGTGCAAAAATATTTAATTAGCGAAAGAGGGCAAGAATTAACGTGTGGACAGGAGACTAACCTCATTCGAGTGTTTTAATTTAGATTATAATACTTTTTTGATCTGCAATTGTCCACGTTTTGATAAACAGTTAGAAACAAACGCCACACGAACATTCATTGACCTATCGCTCATTCAATTCACGAATCTGATTGATTATAAATGTATTGATTCGCAATCAATAACTTAATATCTTTTTTCATTTCGCATGAAACACCCGCTCGGCACAAAAGCGAAACTGAATTCTGATCCCAGAGACCGCCTTCTAAATGCCCGCAGACAGTGCACACAAACATTGCCACAGCAGGCCAGCATTCTCCGACATTCTCTGCTTCATTGTCCCGTCGACTTTAACGTCCACAGAGAGGATAAAGCACTCCTACGACCGTCGCCAATTTGACACCGCGCGTGATTTCTTTACGACCTGCTGCAACTAAAATGGAACGCTCGTCATTTTCCAATATCGAATAATCGACAGCAGACAGGGTTGTTATTACTGACATTGCCGTTAGATCCCAGCAGAAATGTTTCCACTGAAAACGCATCCCCAGCTCAGTTTGAAGGGAACGAGCTAACGTCTGCAGCCGAGGGACCATAATTTCAATGGACGTCTGTTTGGATCATTGATCCCGAACAGGGAGGATAGTCGCCACTCGATACAATCGATTATTCTGAGTAGGCGATGAAGAGCCAGCCGTCAACGGATGGTTCGCCAACCACCATCTTTACCACCACTACCGTCTCCACCACCACCACCACCACCATGGCTACAGAGATTGCGAGAAAGCAGCGGGCCGTGACCGGCGCTGCGGTTTATAAGGCGGCCGACGGACTTCACGGTCGATTGATCAGGAAACAAAGCATCCGAAAATAGACGATTGAGATCCACCGATTCGTTCGATTCGAATCGATTGCAATGGCCACTGAGACCTGGTAACGGACTCGCTCGCACTAGACATGAAACCAGATCGCCATGCCATAGGCATTTGCCCTGTGTTCCCCTCTCGGATGGGCCGACAATGTCATTTCCATGACGTACACTATCGTACTTAGCAGATAAAAAAAGCGCGGTAGGCCTATAACGTCATCGATGACACGATGCAGCAATATTATTACAGCATCGTGCTTTTATAGGACACCAATACCACATCATGTTTGTCGTACAGAGGTGTATTAGGCTGTATAAGGTGGTCGCTGAGCGCAGCCATTAAGCGCACACTCTTCGAATATATGGTGTATTCTTTTAACAGGCTCCACGCGAATAAGTCATTGCCGTTGACTGAGCTGTTCTTAACGTCGAAATGCCATTTGTCGTAACGACTTAGGGGATTGTCATTTGTGAATACGATTTTTGGGATTGTAATTTGTGGTTAAAATTTGTGGGGACTGTCGTTTGTTGTTGCTATTTTGAGAACCGTCATTTTGTGGTTACGAGCTTTGGACTAACATTATTTTGGGGTTATGATTTTTTGACTATTCACTTGGTTTCTCACATTTGCATGTGTGTTCGTGTGATGTGTATATAGGAACTTTGAGTAATAAAACGGCAGATTATGCCATTATATCTCATCGCTTTGCGGTTATGGAATTCGGATCTATAGCTGAGGTTGAATTACATGTTGAATTGTATATAAATATATGACATATTATGCATAGTTATAGGCCCTGTGTGTATTATAAATGTTAAATATATTTTTTATGTTATATATATATATAACGCTATTAAATACACGGACAAGGCATAGATATTAATATATAAAGTAACTTATCATATATAGATATATAACACATATTATACAAATATATAAGATATATTTTATATAATATACATAAATGTATATGTATATAAATTATGTAAATGAATTAAAGTTCTGCATCTTGTGTTCCATGAATTATGATAATAATAGCAATAACAACTGCTATTCAAACCCATAATTTCACTTCCGAAATTTCGGATTTCGTGTTTGAAAAATTCCAGAATTTGGGTATTTATAAAAGACCGGAATTTCCGGAATTCCGGAATTCGGAAATTTTGGAATTGCAATCTCTATTTGTAGGATTATCTTCTATGTAAGCTTTCAGAAGAATAGTATGACGTCATCATGTGTCTGTCCCATCTACCTTGATATATTTCATCCATGACTCTAATATCTCTTTGTAACCTCTCACTCTGCTCCTCAGAAAAGTCTCCAAGTTTATGTGCAAAATTTTTAACTCCATGAGATAGCTATGATAACGATGTACTAGCTATCTAACGCCATATTTTACACTCTCCCAGAACCAAATATAATGATCGAATAAATACATAACGGTAAAAGTCAACGGGTGAACTACGCCATGGGCAAAATCAATGGCGTCTAGCCGACTGACCTCAATGACAATGGCCCTACGTCAATATAAGTACAGCCTTTGGAGAAGAGAAGACCTGATGATGTAGATTTCGTTCATTCTGCCGAGTCCTCAGAATTCTGATATCACTTTCATAATTTTCAATATTCCCACCCGTTCAGGAAATAGGCTGCATCACCATCTCATATATTTTTGTCTTTGTCTTCTATTTGCAAATTTCTGCTCTTCATTTCCTACGAATGCTAAAAAATTCGCAAATAATCACGGTCTATCTATCATCAGTTAAACGATCTAGAACATGTGCAAGTCAAAAGTTGTTGCATGCGACACATGCTAATCTGCAACCTCTTGAACAATCAGTCAATCAGTCACTGACAGTCAATCAGCCGTTCAATCGATCAATCAATCGTTGAGTAAATCGTTCAGTCAATCGATCAATCAATCCGTCGGTCGTGAAGTTTACCGTGGCAGACAGCACTCTCCTATAGGTCAGCCGCAACGAATGAACGATTGACAGCTGCAGGAGTACAGAGTTATGTAGCCATATGGGTTCCATAAGCCGTTTAATTGCACAGTATCCTAAATGTCTGGTCTCGACAGAATCACTTTTGTTGAGGATTTGGTAGGGAGAATGAAGAAACACACCACAGGCTCTTCTATTTTCCCAGGATTGCTAGTGTACTGAAATTTTGTAATTACTATCTGATATTTATTAAGTGCCACTTAAAGAGCAAAAATCTTCACTGGGTTGAGGTGACAGGTTTCACTCCGGTACGAAGAGGATAAGACGCTGGTTCGATACCCAAAACCCTTCAGTTCAACGTTGACTTTCGTGTGCGGCTTTTGAAGTGTGTAGCTTACGATTAGTGTCTGGAGCTGACGATGATGGTTTAAGCTGTTAATGTCATGTGGTGGTCGACATAGCGATTTAAGTGGAAGCAAGCTTAGTCCTCAGATTTATGTAAATGAAATGCATGCAGCAGATAAACGCAACGGAGAATGTAGACCCTGCACGTTTGTATACCTAAATAATTTGCTAAATCGACAACAGAATTGCATGAAATGTTGTAGAGACTCAAATGTAAATTCCTGTTGGTTGTCTGAAATCAACAGGAGTCCGGTTGTTTGGTATGTGTTGGTGCCAAGTCTACCGAGTCCGAGGTCAAATCAGAAAAATAGCGCATTGCTAGCTTGTCCATATATATATTGCTATAGACACCAACAATTCAACATGCAATATTACAGAACTACCGGTACTTTCCGACGCATATCATCCAGACCCATTGCGGACTAGCATCGTTTTTTATAAATATAAAGGTGCCAGCATAGTTTTTGCATGAAATGAACGTTGCGTCATGTCCGACGATGTGCGCAAATAAATAACTTGCATTTCCTGTGTATATTATATATTGGATTGGAAGGAAAATGTCTGGGCACATATTCTGCAACCGTAATATCTGAAAAAACAGGATTAGTCGAAACGCTTATCTTCAATTGCCTATGGACTGAGCTTGAATGCAAATGCAATTTATTAACGATTTTTACGTGCAAAAGACGTCGGAGAAGACGCAGACGACGATGATGTACGGTAGTCGCTCAGGGGAGACAGACCGTGTAAGAGAACTGTGCAACTACGCCAGTGTTCGGTGTTCCCAATGCGTCTAAAATGACCGGCCAATAAACGTCCAATGGGTCAATCGACTGACCATACATAGCCAGACACACGAAATCTGTCGATTGCGACATAAGTTTATTCTGTTTTACGATGGCACAGAAAAGCAACATCCATGTATACGCAGAATTATGGAATGGCCGTTATATATAACATATAAAAAATAACCGGTTTCATTATCATTATAATAATGATGCTGTTTATACTGAACATTGTGTGCGTGTGCTTGCAGGCAAGACGATACATAAATGTAAATTGCTTGGCCCTATTTTTAATGACGTTCATATACATTTGGTCAATATAAATGTCTACAAAATTCATTTTTTCATATCTACACGTGTGAATTAAAACAGACACGTAATCTCTACATTTCATCATGTTTGTGTAGAATACTGCCCCAGTTGTAGGGGCGTATGTATGTGTTCATGTGTTATAACGATAACGATATATTGGATGTGAATTTATATATAGGATAGTCTTTGACGGGAACTGCATCGATATAAATTCTAATTATTGGTCTGATCTATGACAGAATTTTTTTGACTTCTCTGACAGATGATCGAGTTTGATGTGGAAGAAGGATGGAGAGGAAAGTATCGAGTGGGAAGTTTGATAAGGAAAGAGAAAGAGGCCTGTTTGCCTGTTTGCAGCATCGGTGAAAGCTTTCGGAATCGTGCTTCTGTTCGTGTGAGAGGGGTTGTGTGATTGTTCCTATGCCCGTTCAGAGGTGGGTTGGGCAACATGCCAATCGTGGCCTATGTCAGATATCTTGATTTCAAACCAACAGGCTAGTCTTGCGTCGGTAAACTCCAGCCTATAATTGTGGAACTTGTGGAATGGTCATCAGTCGTAAATCCGAGGAAATCTAGAATTAGACGTCTCAAGCGGTTTGGCCGATTTTTATTGTTTGTTCATGACTAAGTAAATTACTCAAGTGTATAAATTACTAAGAGCAAGAAACTGGAACGTATAATTATAAGACATCTTCATGAAGATTGGAAGACTATGTCATTCTGTAGATCGTACATTGATATCTATATGTACCTCAATTGGAAAGCCCGATTTATGACTAGACCTTGATTCTCGCTTGATGCTGTGAGCAGTGTTATTTTGCTTCTCTGATTAATTTTACTTCTCGTTCTTATTCACTTCTCTCTAATTGAATTTACTTCTATTTCAACTTCTAGTTGTCAAAAAAATTTACTTCTACTTCTCAAATAATTTTACTTCTACTACTACTTCAGTTTTCGTTTAAAATTTCCCGTGTAAATAACCAATGTTCGGTTTTTTTTGAGTCATTATGTTTATCGCATATTGCACACACTTGTCTCAATACTAATTAATGTATTGTTTCATTTAGGCTTTTATTCCAGTCCCAAACCGATTGTGCATAGACTAACACAGTAGGCCTACAAGTGACAAACATTGTTAATTGGAACAGTCTATACTGTATCACCAATCAATGATCTTAAGTTCATTTTTAGAAATACTCGCATCTCCAGAGATTGCTGCATCCTATTTCTACGACAAGTTGATAAAATCCCGGCTTTTGAGAGAATTCTGGGTTGTAAGAAAAATATTCCCATACTGAGCAGTGAGCATTCTCTTTTACGGCCAGCCAGCATACAGACACGGAAAGGGCATCTGAAATGTTTATTAAATTTCGTTCTGAAATTAATTTTACTTCTTATTCTTATTCACTTCGGGAGGTCTCTATTTCACTTCTTATTCTATTCCAGTTCTGAAAATAATTATTATTCTACTGAATATAGTGTTAAATTTAGTCAAACGTTATCACAATCTATTCTGATATTGTCACTTGTTCCTTTCTCGGTATGTTTATGTGCTTGTCTAATTGCGGAAAACTTAGTAATTAATGTGTGTATACAGGTCTATGTATACCAGACGTGATTATTTTCAAAGTAAGGCACCAAAAATGGATTTGTTGAGTTAGGCTTTAATTACCATCACAATCAAATCGAAAATGGGTGTTGTTGGACTGAGAAACTGTTCCCAGTGCTAGTCCCAAGCCTGCATAAATGGGGAGGGTGAAACGAATGATCTCTGTTATCGCATATTGTCAAACGAAACCACTACTTCTGGGACGTGAAAGCTACGCATCCAAGTCCTAACAAAGTCGAAGCCATCAACCTGACAATTAAACTCATGTCACTAACTCAACGTACGAGACATAACTTGCTCTGTAGCCTGAAAACTAACAGGGGAAAAAAATCGCAAATATACCTACGCAGAAGAGCTCACTTTGACTCATTTTATACTTAATTGTTTTCTCAATGAGATTCTTGCATATTTTCAAAAGCGATTTCTTAGTTTCTGTGACAAAACAACAATTCGTCTGCTCTACTTTTTACAGATTGCATCCGTCGTGTCCGTCTTCTTCATCGTCGTCTCCATCCTCTCGTTCTGCCTCAAGACGCATCCGAGCATGCGAGTGCCAGTCATCCGGAACAACACCGACTTTCTCAACCTGAACTTGAACTTGACAGGTCACGGCGGTCGATTCCTGAAGACTTCTTGGACGTTGGAGAAGAAGCGAACGGAGCCACATCCCGCTTTTTTCTTCATTGAATGCATCTGCAACGCATGGTTCACCTTCGAACTCATCATTCGCCTGATCGTCAGTCCGAGCAAGCTGGCCTTCGTTCGGGCGCCCGTCAACATCATCGACTTTGTGGCGACGCTTTCTTTTTACCTCGACTTTCTGTTGACTTACCTGAAGAAGGAGAACGACATTCTCGAGTTTTTCAGCATCATTCGCATTATGAGGCTGTTCAAACTGACGCGCCACTCCCCCGGTCTCAAGATCCTCATCCACACCTTCAAGGCATCGGCGCACGAGCTCAGTCTCCTCGTCTTCTTCCTCATCCTCGGCATCGTCATCTTCGCCTCGCTCGTCTTCTACGCTGAGCGCATCCAGTACAACCCGAACAACGACTTCACGTCGATTCCCGTCGGGCTGTGGTGGGCCATCGTTACCATGACGACGGTTGGCTATGGCGACATGACGCCGAAGACGTACGTTGGGATGTTCGTTGGGTCTCTGTGCGCCCTCACCGGGGTTCTGACCATAGCCCTTCCCGTTCCCGTCATCGTCAGCAACTTCGCCCTCTTCTACTCGCACACGCAGGCCAGGGCGAAGCTTCCGAAGAAGCGACGGAGGGTGCTACCCGTGGAGGCGGTCCGACCCAAGGGACCGCCGTGCGGCAGGCAAGACGGTGGCAACGACCCCCTTCACGCTCGAATGGGTGGAGGACTGAACGCCCTGATGCAAGGCCTTCCCGGAGCGATGCACGACGGCAAACTCAATCGAATAGGTAAGTGTTCGGTTCTTTGGTAAATACGGCTGGAATGGGATCGGAATCCACGGCGGTAGTCTGATAATGTGACGAGGAGTAAATAAAGGCTCCTTATTAAAGAGAGGCAATGGAAAGAAGGAATAACACGAGTGCATGCTGACTGCAGTTTGTCTTCGCCTAGAATGGATTTAAGTAAAAACAGGCAAATGACATCCATATGCGGCATGATGCCAAGTCATTCTCTCGGTGACGCTTCTCCCTCTCTCTCTCTCCCTCTCTGTCTGTCTCTCTGTCTCACTCTCTCTCTATGTGTGTGTGTCTCTCTCTGTTTGTCTATCTGCCTGTCTGTCTGCCTGTCTCTCTGCCACTCCTGTATCTGTCTCTGTGAGTCTCTTTCCATCCTTTAAAAATTTTCTTTTCTTTTATCATTTTCTCCCTTTGTCTATCGGTTATAAACTCCCTCTCCCTCATTTACTCATTTATTCACTTACTCACTCACTGACTCACTTGCTCACATACTCACTCACTCAATCAATCACTCACTCACTCACTCACACACTCACTCTCTGTATCCATCCATCCATCCATCCATCTATCTATCTGTCTATCTATCTATCTATCCCTTTATATAAATATATTTATCTTTATGTCAATCTACCTTATCCGCTTCCAAATTTGATCTAATGGCTTCTATGGCGTCCTACTCATAATGCCGAAATCAACCATCGCAACAACCCTTTGAGAATCCTCAGGATACAGTGGATATGCGAGATGAAGGGAACGAGTCAATGACATTAATAATAACACCGATGAACCCACTGAGGGAAGAACTCAATTAGGAGACGAATTCCTCAGCCTTCAACCATCGATCGAGAAAGCGTGAGAGCCCGACACTGTTCGAATAAGGAGTGGCAAAAGAATCACAGCGAATCAAAGCATTTTCTATCTGCACCAGATCTGTGCAGCTGGGAGTAAACATTGATGAGGCGCCAGGTGCCGGACAGTTCTCCAGGTTGCATTAGGTTTATCTCCATTTTTATGTGGAATATGTTGAGGGAGAAAGGGAGTGGCAGAAAAGAATTTCATGAAACAGTGACAACAGAGGAGTGGCTTAGTTCCAGAGGTCTGGAATAGAACCAGTCATTTCTTTTTGGCCATCAAGCTTTAAAGCATATAGCATGTCTCAAACAGCCTATGTGAATATGTTGATGATGGATACTTGATTGTGCCCTGTCCATGTACCTCCACGACAGTGTCGGAGAATGTACCAGCCTCGTTATGGGGCCGAGGAAAATCGAAAAATAGACATTGGGATAATGAGATAATAATAAATACACACGCTCCAATCACAAACAATTTGTCTCGCTTTCACCGGAATTAACAAGGATGGAACATGTGAAAATAGCATGAGTTGTCCCATTGAAAGTACTTACTCATGGACGATGGTTCAATATGCTAACATACGGTCTTATGGACAGTGTCGCTCTCTGGCGGACGCTTTTGAAGCACCTGCACTCACCAATCTCCAAGCATTGATGTTTTAAATGCCGCATGGTTAAGGATAACTAAGGTTATATCTAAATTGAATCACAGTTTTATAATTTCATATGTTAAGTGATATCACATGGATGTGCTATACTTTACTTGTGTGGGTTACTCCGAGTCACTGAGTCATTTTGAGTTAAGGACTACGAGTGGTGGACAGAGGACGATAGGGAGGGATGGGAGGTTACGAGAGGGCTGAGGCTGTGTATCCAATTTTATGGTTAGTTTAGTGTTCCGTTATCTCGTGAGGTCACGGGCACATCGAATGATTCGATCGTAATTGCTGTATTTCGGAACGATGCTTTGCCTAGAAATTACCATCGATTGCTGATGACATTCGCATAGAAATTTAGAAGTCTCCCAATTGCACTGGACTAGACTTTTTAAAGAGCTGCACAAGTAGGCTAATTATAGCTGACAATTAATAATGACAATTACAAAAGCCTAATAATGGGCATAGCATATTACTACTAATAATATTGATTAGTAATCATTAGCAACAGTAATTAAAAATAATTCATACGAATGAATTATTAGTAGCGCGACACAATATTAAGAAATACTAATCAATATTAATAATTATTATGATCATAATAGTAGGCTATATAATAATTAATAATTAATAATAATAGCAAAAATCTGATTGTGCCTGTTTTAGACGGGTCATCCGCGAGTGACCAGAAGCTAGTGATCGTTCCTAACTCACTGTTAGCCAAAACTATCTAAGCGTCTGTTAGTAGCAGATTAAACCACAAGCACATACGTAAGCCTACGAAGGCTTTCCACATACTCCTACTCTGCCACATGGCTATTTCTCCCGTCGTTCATCGCGAGTCTAACGTTGCGAATCAAAGCCTCTTTCATCGGCATCGCTTCGGTCGTCTGCAGTCACAGCGGACGTTTCCCGGCCTTTGATATCATCCATCCGTCTTAAGAGGAGAATTCCATAGCAATGAATTGAACAAACACGGAGGAGGAGGGACTTTGGCAAGACCCAGTCGACAAGACTTTATTGACGATGTATAATGTGCCCAGCGTGAGTCCGTCCGTCGATTGGGTATATCCGGCGACGGAGCAGACACCATATCGAGTCTAAATCTGATTGCTTTTATTGATCGACTGGCATAGACTTCTAATCAAATTAATTAAGTATTCTCGTGTGTCCCTTCTTAACTGTTCTGTGAGGCTCTTAAGTAACGCCCAAATGTGTCACTTTAAGCCACCCCAATTACGTAACTTTGGTCAACCCAAATAATATTGCGTCACCTTAAGTAATCCCAATTACGTCACTTTAAGCAACCCACAATTACGTAACTTTAAGTAATCCCACATGAGTCACTTTTAGCAATAAGTCAACTGAATGCGTCACTCTAAGTAATCCACAAATGCGTTACTTTAAGAAGTTTAAGTTATTCCAAATGCGTCACTTTAATCAATCATTTATCAATCAATTATGAAGACTTGATATAGCGCCCCTTCAAGATATCTAATCGGTAACTCAGAGGCGTTCATGGCCTAATACGTGAAAAGGACAGTTTTAAGAGAGGCGTAAATTGAAGATGAGGAGTTCTTAGGGAGGAGACTCTATGGGAAAGTCCATTCCAGATGGTAGGTCCCACGAACGAGAAAACCCGATGCTGCATTATGGAAGTGCGTGCAAAAGGGACGATCAGGTCGCCATGCACTGCAGAGCGAAGTGGTCGTCGACCACTACTGGGTGTGATAGGGCGACCTAGCTCCTGCAAAAATGTAGGCTCAGTACCGCCAAGGCAGCGCCAAACTAAGGCAGATACCCTAAATAACATGCTTTGGGGTAGAGGCAATTCCTCTGGTTATTATTTGAGTAATCTAAAAATAGACCTTGTCTGTATTATTCAAGAACTGCAACTATATACCAACTATTCAAGAAGATATGAATAAACTGTAGTAGACGATCTCTCCCGCTGGTTCCAGTGGCTGATGACCGTATGCTGAGCGCTGGCTTCCTTGCAGATCGTTAACCTTCGTTGTTGTTTATCCATCCCCTCGTTGCAACGTCTCCATCTTCCGTTTCCTCTTGAAGGCATCCACCTAATCCTTGTTTAACTGCTCTCAAGGACCTACCCGCTATCGTACTCTCTCTGTTCCTGTCTCTCTGTCTCTCTGTCTCTCTCTGTCTCTCTCTGTCTCTCTCTGTCTCTCTCTGTCTCTCTCTGTCTCTCTCTGTCTCTCTCTGTCTCTCTCTGTCTCTCTCTGTCTCTCTCTGTCTCTCTCTGTCTCTCTCTGTCTCTCTCTGTCTCTCTCTGTCTCTCTCTGTCTCTCTCTGTCTCTCTCTGTCTCTCACTATCTCTGTCTCTGTCTTTTCTGTCTGTCTGTCTGTCTCTGTCTCTCGCTCTCTCTGTCTCTGACTCTTTCTGTCTGTCTCTATCTCTCTCAGTTCTTCTGTCTCTCTGTCCGTCTCTCTCTCGGTCTGAACGACATGGACCTGTGTTCGGATGGCGATGGTGGACGTGGAGTTGTTGGTTTTGGTGATGGATGTGGTAGAGGAGGTGGTGGTGGTTGTGGCAGAGGAGGTGGGGTGGTGTTGGTGGTGGTGTTTGTGGTGGAGTTAGTGGGGCTGTTATTGGTGGAAGTGGTGGAGGAGGCCGGATGGTCGTGTCCTATGGCTCGGCGTGAAACGGAAGAGCATGTTTGACAAATATTTCCCGCAAACGATTGCTCGCTGGAAGCCATAATGCGCCAGGAATTAGGGCTCATGTGGATTAGAGATAAGATTCCTAGTCGGTCTTCGCTCTCAGCGGATGGAATCAGCGCATTCTCAGCCGAATCAGCCGAAGCCTCGTTTTATTCCAGTCATTTTGTCTGCCATTCCGGCGTCCGTGATTTAAGGCAATCCAAATGATGCAGGAATCGACTAACGGCAGGCAAACAGTCAGGCATATAGGCAGGCAGGCAGACAGATAAGCACTTTTTATTATACAGGCACCAGGTTGAACGGACGAACGCGTGGTGCAAGAAGCGGACGGTTAGACGGACCTGATTGATTGGTTGATTGATTCACTAATTGATCAATAAATCAAGCATGCAAGAAAGCAATCAATCAATCAATCAACAAATCAGTTGATGAATCTACCAATAAATGAATAAATCTATCAATAGATCAATAAATCAACTAACTTAACTGAATAAGTACCCTACTGACACATTTACTCACTGATTGCACCTCTGATTGACCTACATACCTACTATCCTATTGATTAGGCCTCTAACTGACTATGCTTACCTACTTACTTACTGATTAGGCCTTCGCATAATAGGCTTGCGTTATAATTTCATTTTGCTTTCGACCCTAAGCTGCGTTCTGTGAAAATCATGCAACATAATACGTTCTGTAAAGACGCTGAGGAATTGTCTCGTTTTGCCTAACTTGTGCTCGTTAATCCACGTTTTTTGTAATGCAAGCGATATAACGGAAGATGTTAAACGGAGCAATGAATTACCTGGCGGTGACGGAGTCGACCCAGGCCGATGGAAACTGTTTCTCTGTCATCGAAGTGTTTATCTAAGATAGCCTTATATCCCGTTGCAATTTGGATGATGAGAATAATCACACAACACCAATTAAAATCCTAATGCGTAGACACCAGACATTTGATGTAATCATTTGTTGATTATAATATTGTTCCATATTTAGTTAAGATAAGACTTCTTACTGAGTGAACACGAGATATATCTAACTGAACTATACTATCTAATATCTCGAATAGACAGCTCCAATTTTAAAGGTGGGGTGGACTTGGAAACTGTATAAACTCTGTTCTTGCCACATCTCATCCCACGCCTTGATAATGGAGGAGGGAGACGCTGTTAATCTCTGTTATGGTACAGCGTCGTTAAACTGCACAACCACGTCTCATTCCGTTCTGTTGCTGACTGTCATATAGAAGTGCGACGGCCTTTTGGTAGAAAAGCAGTCCATGGTTTGGTGGCTGGAACTGTGCAATAGGTCATTGGCATTTGGTTTCGTGTTTGACACGAGTTGTGTCCAGTATTTGCGATATTCCACAGTTCCGTCGTATCGTATAAGTCCAGTTAAGTCAGCTAGTTTATTTTTGCACTCAGTTCCACGTTATGTGTAAACAGGCAGAGCTAGAGCTGCTCGTGGCTAAGGTTGCAGGTGTGACGTGTAAAGGTGTCACTTGTAAAGGTTGTATTTACACACGACAGGTAATAACGATGATGTCAAACGCAGATAAACAACGAGCAGGGAAGAGTTCGGATGTTCCGCTGTTTGCCACCTCGTTATATTTAATGTCATCTTATTGACATTTTTTAGATTAGTGAATATTGTAATTCATGACAGAAACCTTCCGAAAGTGGTCTTTATAAGAAGAATTTTTAATAATTTCACTTGGAACAAACTGAACATCAGAATGGTCACGAAATGATGTTTTCATTTTCACGCGAAAAAGCAACGGCGTTCTAGTGCGTTCCGGCTTATTTGACGAAATGGAACGATGACACCGTTGCATTTCACAAACAGGGACGGCGTTTCGGTCCGTTTCGGTCCATTTCGAGCCCTGTATTTACGTTTAAAGGACATCTTTGTTGCTTGTAAAATATAAAAGACGCAATTATCATCACCTATAATTAGCGTAGCACAATATCAACGATTAAACAGTTCAACACATAAAATGCAAGTGATAAGCAAAGTAGACCTAATTATTGATGAGCGGGTGTTGTTAAATATTATGTGTTATTTCAATCATCTACTCTGATCCACGTTGAATGAAGTTCAACAATTGCATACGCTTGAGAAGAAAGATGATAGAGTTCCTGTTCACTCGTTTTCCTTCCAAAAATCCAATTCAAATAGTTATAACAATCAATGAAGAGAGTTACCGTCATTTGGACACATCGTCGATTAGTGTGTAGGAATTAAACTGAATTAATCTGTAGCAAACAATCCAACGGGTAACTTGCAATTCGATCGTTTGTGGCTCAGCTATCTCTTCGCTAAAGGTTCGCAAAGATCAAATTGGTTTACTCGAGGTCTGCAATAACGTTACAATCTTCACTTCCTTCATGTTACGTAAACTCACTCGACAATTGCCTGATGGTCAAGTTAGTTCTCAATTGACGTCTAAATTCTGTGATTTCAGCAAAGAATCCCGCTGTCTTCTTATCGACAAATTATTAATTAAAACGCTGCAATTAAACTGATCTCCATCTCGCCATTTTTTTTGAAGCTCCGCTCAATGCTCTTTCACTCGTTGACATTGTCGGTCATTAAAAGTATTGTTGAAAAGGAACCTTGATCAGGAAATCTGTTGTCGCGGGATTTCCCCTAGACTGATTAATCTGAATTGCCGCATCCCTCGACTACCGATCCAAATGTCAAAAAAAATATTAAAGGATATTTTCATTAAGAAAAGATATTAACATATTTCGACGACTTCCTGCGACAATATACTGATAATCCGTGTAAATAATGAAAATTTGAGTTGACGCATTAACAAAAATAGGCGTTCCGTCACTCTCTGTCTCTTAAGCCACATGCAATTGTAAAATCAGTAAATTATTATTAATGAACCAAATAAAACTTGTTGCTGCCAATACCGGTATAAAAATCCGGCAAAAAAATTAGAAGGCAAAATATCCGTAATCTTGAATCGGCAGAGAACATTGAGCGAATCTTCAAGAAATGGCGAGATTGAGATCAGTTTAACTGCAGCATTTTAATTAATAATTTGTCGATAAGATCGTGTGGCACGGTGACTTATACTGTTGGCTAGAGCGGGCGGCCCGTAACACTCAGAGAACTAGACTGGCTCTTTGACATATGATATCTTCCGAACAGCGCGCTCGTTCAGCTATAGTCTTGGCTGCAATCCTTGTCTCTCGATTGCTGTCCAGCCGATGACTGTCGAGACTTCAATCGAGTTGCTACGTTATCTGCACTCATTTGGTCTTGGATCAATCAATTGATTGATTATCCTGAGTTGACGTGCTGACCGTTTTCATTAGGTGGTTCAATCCAAGTCAAGAGAAATGTTCGATATCTATGCAGCATTTGTATAAAAATCTCTAATTTCACATCGTACTTCATTATCTTGCATTCCAGACCCAACAAGACAACAACAAATGAAAAAGTCCAAGCTTACTCTGATTATGAATAAGATAAATTGAAAAAGAAATTGAAAAAGAAAAAAACACTTCCCTTCCTAAACACTACACTTCCCTTGTTAGTGAATATAAAAATCGAAAGAAAAAGAAAAATTGACAAAGAAACAATCCAAACTTCCTCTGATTGGTAAAATTGGTTGAATAACTTATTTCTGGGCTGTCGTTCTTAAATCTATCCTTAAAACTGTCTAAGAATGGTGCCACTTATTACGTTGCTACCGGCTCCAAGTTTTTGGTTTGCGTCGAAGAAAAAAATTGTCTTCGATGCCAAATTTCCAGTTTTCACCGCCACACAATGCTGACTTTAATAAGATCCCTACTGAGTTCAGTTTCATCGGAGTTACATGAGGTTACAAGTAGTGATTGATTTGGTTCTACAGAATATGGAGAGAAGAAGCCACCACGGGTCATCAATTCGGCTCAAGGTCATATGATTGTGCCTCTAAATAGTTTTGTTCTAAGACCTCGAATAAGTAATTGCGTTAACTTATATTACGTCACATTGTATTCCAATTTATACCGTACATTTCGTTCCATTACCCTACATTGTATCCCTCTATCCTACATTATGTTCCGTTATCTTTCATTGTGCTCCATTACCTTGCAGCATATTCCATCAGCCTACATTGTATTCCGTTTCCCTGTAGTGTATTTCATAAACTTGCATTACATGATCATACTGATTTCTTTAATTTAATACTGATTCCATTGCATCCCTTTATTTTACATTGTATTCCATTTCCTTACATCATATGCCATTACATCACATGCATTCCATTACCTTACATCATCTTCCATTACATCGCATGCAGTCCATTACCTTACATTATCTTCCATTACATCGCATGCATTCCATTACCTTACATTATCTTCTTGTGCATCACGTCATCTCATTATCTCCCATTACATCACATGCAATCCGTTACCTAGAATTATATTCCATTGCCATTACGTTTTCATTTCGCATTAACTCACACCGTTTAGGTCTCCTAGTCTTAGGTACCAATGTCTTCTTGTGTTTGAAAGCACGGCGAGATTTGCTGTGAAAGGATTTTCTTGAGATTATAGCGTTCTCTATTTATACAAAATAATACGAATGCATGTTTCCTTTTGGTCGGATATTTTGTTAATGTTTAAGTGATGTTTAAGCAAGCTCTCAAGTACGTTGCATTATAGCACTAAATTATTCAGGAAATCAGTTGGTGTTCGCTAATAAGATAATTTGTCGAGCAAGACAAATTCCATGGTTGGACTTAGTGCGATCGAAAGCCGAGAAGAGAGTACGAAGAAAGACGGAAAGAGCCGACGAAGGAAGTGAGTGCGATCGAAAGCCGAGAAGAGAGTACGAAGAAAGACGGAAAGAGCCGACGAAGGAAATGAGTTCGCGTTGAAATGAGGTATAAATGCCAGAAAAGCTTTTGCAGAGCAATGTCTACTGGAATAATATCCATGTATGTTTACGATGGCATTATTTTCATTTCATTTCTTAGACATCAATAAAGCATACTTGTGTCTTGTTTGACTTTATGGTTTATTTTATTTTCAGCGCAACACGGCGCGCTGCAGGAGATGATGCCTTTTAAAAGTAAGTCCTTGTGTGTCATGGTGGCGAAAAGCCGCAATGTGAATATCAGTAGCATATATGTTAAAGGCAAGCAAGTAAGTAAGCTTTATTAGCGCAAGAAAATCCTAAAACAACAACGCATAAAATATTGAAAACGTGGCACAGTCTCATTGGAAAAAAGTGATGCAATAGATTAGGGAACTCTTACTGCACTTCGAAGACTCTGCATCATTTGAACGTGTGTGTCCAACTGTCCATGCTTGTGTATATCTTTGTATACATGCATAATTACGCATGCATGTATGTATGTATGTATGTATGTATGTAAGTATGTATTTATGTATGTATGTATGTATGTAAGTATGTATGTATGTATGTATGTATGTAAGTAAGTAAGTAAGTAAGTAAGTATGTATGTATGTATGTAAGTATGTATGTATGTATGTATGTATGTATGTATGTAAGTATGTATGTATGTATGTAAGTATGTATGTATGTATGTATGTATGCATGTATGTATGGGTGTATGTATGTATGTATGTATGCATGCATGTATACATGTATGTATGTATGTATGTATGTATGCATGTATGTATGTATGTATGTATGTATGTGTGTATGTATGTATGTATATGTGTTTGACTTGTATGTATGTGTTTATGCATGTAACTCTATGAATTTCGTAAGAATTGTGTTGCAAGTCATTCGTAGCGGTCTTCGTAGATTATAGAAGCCTCAGTATAGGCTTCAAAGCCACTTTATCACGCCAACGATATAACTACACACCAGAGACATTACGTCGCATCAAAGACTTGGCGATGGCAAATTTTCTAACACCTCAGCTGTATCTTCGAAATAATCAAGATTGAGCGATCCTTTAGGAGGCGGTCCGCAACAGCTCTTAGAGGATCGTATATACTCCCTTTGAATTATAAAGTATCGCGCTGTTGCTCTTGAAAATTGAAAATACGACGGACCATCTTTGACATTTTACGAACTCTAATTTTCTACCATAGGAGTCATTTTCTTGTACCCTCTCTGACAGATTTAGAAGCTAAAGCACGGTTAAGGTGACCTTGGAATAGCTCCGCTATCATCCTTTGTTTTTGAAAGGACTTGTAGATCTGCCTTCTGAGACTTATTGGCCTCGAAGGGTGACCTATGGCGCCGAGTCTCAAACCAGATCGTTCAATTAAATTGTCCACGATCCTATTGTGACAGATATCGCATACGCTGGGTTGCATCATCTTTATTATTACGGTCTGTGTTTCATCTTCAGTATGACTTGCCTAGTTTTATAGTGTCCGCCTTTGTATGATCTTTTTAATTTCATGTATGGATGATAATCTTTGTCAAGATAATATGGCGTGTTTTGAATAGTATGCCTGAATATAATTCAAAACGATACTACCTCAACAGATCCTCTGCCTCCTTTGACCTTCTGGAAACCGGACTTTTATATCCCTTGGGGCCACCCCTTCCACAACTCTGATTTTACGCAGCGCTCGTGAAGAGGCTGTTGTTCTGCGCTTGGCTTCCAGGTGTAGCCTGCTATGTTTGGGATTGCTATTAAGATTAGGCCTACTATTAGCTTAGTTGTCCATGCGCTGCGTGTGGAGCCCACAGAGAACGCTGTTGTTCACCATGCGTGTCACTGACCAGGGGCGGATCCAGACCATCTAGTAAGGGGGGCGATTTTTAGGTTTTAGTGGCAACCGCAGGCAAGCCCACAAATCGTAAAACTTGTTTACTTTTTTTCTTTGAGTATCATTCTTCTACTGTCTTAATCTATGTAATGTAACTATAAAATGACGTCATGTATTGGTATCCCAATTGTCCGATTTAAAATACGCACCGCACAACTTTATTAAAATTCATATTACTTTTAAACAGTCTGCTCAATAGACCTAATTTACTTCCGTTTTCAAACACCATGCTGTGTTAGTTAAAAATATAATAAATAGTAATAATTTACAACAGTGTATATCTACATTAAAATTTGAAAATTTTTGTTGACATTGCATACTTTCTCTATAAAGGGCTGCAAAAGCCAAGTACAAATCGCTAAAGAAATTTCTTTCCAAATAATATAAGGGGGGACGATCGCCCCCATCGCCCCCCCCTATGGATCCGCCACTATCACTAACTGATGTAAATTTATTTAACGACGCATCCATAACAAGGATGATATGAGTACCATGCGTGTCAGTGTGGATTCCTCGCTAAGTAGGCCCAGCTGTTGATCGAGAAGGATCAGGTATGGATCAACGCTGAGTTTATACATCAACTTCTGACGATGTTGTCATCAACTGGAAGTTTGAAGCCCATGTAGCTTCTGGAAAATAATGGGCAATGCTGCCTACAATCACTGATTTGAAACGGTGACTTGCAACAAAAGGAAGTAGAAATAGCTGGCAGTTAGACTCTGTCGAGCTGCTGGTTAAAAAAAGCCGTTTGATGCAGATTGGTTGTAAATGCAGCATTTGGTCTCCTTACCGGAGAACCTCGGAACATAAATCAATAATTGTACTTGAGAGCCCTGAATGCTATTGCTTAAAAATACATTACATTGCTATATGGCAATAATATCACTTATAATATCACTAATGTTCATTATGTTAGGCATAATGTTAAGCACAAATGTTAAGCATAACGCACAGTGAGTGCGTGTACTGGTCACACTTCATTGCTTAGTTAACCAGTGAAGTTATAATATACATTATCTGCCTTATCTCTTCAATCTCCTGCCTCAATACTAGTATGAAAAAGTGTCCCCTACAAACGGAACCAAACGGATCCTTTGGGGATTTTTCTTTCCCAGGTGCCTCTCACCACAATGCTAAACCAATCAACAACCTACTGTCCAGTTGACCCTTCTATCCATCGTGTTTTTGTTTAAATTTTACTGGCAATGGTTGTATATTGGTTGTACTGTTAATAATTACTGTGATTGGAGTCAATAATAACGATATTGATTGACTGGTTATTGATGTTTCATTTTCCTAGATTTTCCGAGATTCGAAAGAGGTCAGTGACTAGATTTTCTGTTTTTTTCTTAACATAGACCTGATAATTAACTGCTTTCAAGTGATTGAATAAAAAAATCGATTATTTAATTTGATCTTTCTTCTTCTCCGTGTTTCAGAAACAGGTAGAGATGCTCACATTGCTTAATTTGCTTATCGTCAAATCATCATTAAATTTTACATATTGATTTATTATTTATTTATTGTGGAGGTTTAATATAGACAGAATTTGACTAAGTGTTTTAGACCATTCATCAAGCTGTCTCTCCCAAGATTAGCATCGTGAGTCTTGTGAGCGTAAATTGTTTTTGCTTCTAATAACAGTATTACGTTTCCTTTCAAATACAGCAAACCAAATGTCCCATGCCATTGCTTTGTAGTAGTGGTTGTAGCTTCTGTTTAATTACACTGTTTGATTGCAAAGATCATTATCTTCTCCCGCCTTCTTTATTCAAGCTTGGGACTAGAACTGCCAGTGTAGGAGCAGTGCCAAAGTTAGATCGCTTTATAATGTAACTAATTGCTTTTATAGCGCCTTCAGAACCTCCTTCCCTGGATATGTTTCAGGCGACAGACGTCTATCAACCATTCTGGATCTGTGCTATAACTCTCGAAATGGTATAGACCTAACCACATCTTTTGCTTGTCATCCTTTTAATTAAAATAATAATTGAAATAATAATAATAAATAACATGATACTCAGTAGATAAAGAAATGTAAAATAATACCATAGAGAGACCGTAAAATGAATTTAACGAACATGTGGCATGAGCTAACATTTGCTTACAGGTACCCTGGAAGAATCGGCGCCAATGCTGACTGCCAACCATGCGGAAAAGACGGAGAAGCCAGAGGGCATAGGACGACCGCCGAAGGGTCCTTCTGCGCCTGTCCTGACGTCCCGTCCCCCCATCCTCCCGTCACTTCCGTCAATAGACGCCGTGGCGCCACCTGCTGGTCGGTAGTAACTGTTCTCGTAATACTAGTCGGACCCTTGGGAGGGTAGATTCCATCTCTGTAGTCATCCGTTGTACGGCTAATTAACGAGGCGCTTGTTGATCAGAAAGATTGGATATTCGATTGACACAAAAGCAGAGGCAGAATGATTTATACAGACACGGAAACAGTGCAGATAGACTCACTCACATGCATAGACAGACGGTTACAGAGGCATAACCGTGGAAGGACAGACAATGTGCGGGCATGAGAGAAAACAGAGGTAGAAAAAAAAACTAAATTTAACAGTCAATGGAAAGGAATGACGGTTTAAATACCCCGGCTGAGGGAACGAGTCGACAATCAAATCCAAGGACCACTCCCAACCGGTCCTCCTAATCACCAAGATCAGACTCCTCTGGATTTAAAGTTGAACCGCTGGCAATGCACTCCAATTACTTTTCCAATTGAGAACACCGTTGGTAGGAGTGGCGCTATATAAATGCCTGATTACACAACAATCGCAATAAATGCTTGCTTGCACTACATTCCCAGAAGAATTTAACCAGAAACGGCTCCGCCCTTTGTATTTTCAAAGCATAAAGCTTGGATAAACCGTTCCTAAATATACATTGCAGCCGCTAAAACTGTAGCTTGAATAAATTAAACAAGGAACATTTTTATAATTATACAGTAACATTACCTGTCATTCTTTGTAATAATTGTTAGACTGCACATAGGTATCGGTCTTAGTTAATACACCATTACCACGGGGTAATTAATGGTCATGCCTAGCGCGCCTTTGGGTAAATTTTCTTTAACAAGACGCCATTTAAACACTACAATAATACAGGGTGGGCCGGCATAATTGGTTCGACTTTGCCGGAAAATAACTCCGCCAATATTTGTAAGTTATTTATAATTAATGCATCAAATTAAAGGTATTTCATTTTAGTAGTAAGATTCAAAAACATTGGTTATTGCATCTTTAATCTTCATGGAGAAAATCGTGACATAACAAAAATCATCGTTTTTTAGTGACTAGCTAATGAAAATGTCATGACAATGTTAACAGTAAATCCAAAAAATGGAACCTTATGGTCAATCATGTTGTACTACACAATAATAGTAATAATTAACTTGGAGATAGTTGGTTGTACCCGGGTCTTCGTCTTGGCTGCAAATTAATTCGGACACACGAGCAACGTAGCGGATGTGCGCACCGTATGTACCGATTTGCGTGGTTTAAGACTTGAAGCTCCTGTCTCATTAATTTTTTGTATGATACGTTTTAAGGTAGTTTTGTTCCAGACTCTGTTAGGAAATTCTTTAATCATTTGAAATGAATTAAATCCCTCATCAGTTCGCAATACTGATCAAAACTCGATCGTCTGTCAACGGCGCCATTTTGCGTCACTAACGACAACAAAATAGGGCAACTAGAGCTGTTCCTAACATTTCTTAAACTTAGAAACTAGTACCAGTTCGACTTTTCCCAAGCTAATACTAGAGTGAAATATCTTTGATTTGATGCATTAATTTTAAATAACTACTAAATATCGGTGGAGTTATTCTCCTACACAGTCGGACCATTTATGCTAGCACACCCTGTACAATACAGTGATGATTGAACACAATAACCCCCCGATAAAAACGATGACTATTGATTGATTGCTGACAATCGACCATCCTATGTTGTTCGCTGGTTAAAGATACGTGTTTGCTAAAATCATTGCGTATATTGTGAATAGTTTCTTCTGGCAAAGGACATTAATACATCCGGTGGCAGCGAAAGCCAAGAATAGTAATGATCAGAAATTTATATCGCGCTAGCATACGAATTCGTCTCAAAACCTCAGGCGTTTTGGTAACGGACAAGTCCTCAGTAACTTGCAAAAGGAGGACATAGTTATGTAGATAATGGTTGGACAATGATATGATCTAACTGCATGTTCAAACTTATTTAATGCTCACGATGCTTCTATTCAGGATTCTAAACTCGTCATAATATTGAAGATCGGTTTGAAATGCGCATAGAGCGTCACTCCTAGCACTTGCGTAAACAGTGGACAGAGTTCCTTAAAAGGTGGTGAGGGAAGGGAATGAAGTGGTTGAGGATAAGGGGGAAGAACAGGTGAAGCTGGAAGTGGATTTATCCTGAATTCTGAATTATAAAATTGTGTAGAAGCAGAATTCTGATTTGTTTAATAAAATTCTACTGAAGTATTTTCGGTCGTTTCCAGGCAATACCAAGGCCTCCTCTCCTCCTGCAGAGCTCACTCATCCGATAATGGAACCTTCGAATTCAGGCAACGGATGCAAGGCTGTGAAGTCAGCTCATAATTCGCCTACGTCATCAGCCTCACAAATGGCGAACATCACGCTGATCGTCGTCAACACGTGATCTCGTGCTCGGGAGCATTCGGGAAGTTTCGACTGCAACATTAAGTAGCATATGCAAACGAATTGAATAGATCTAGAGTAAAAACACGACGTGAATCGCCTATAGATTTAACTGCATTAGCTACAAGGTTTCGGTTCTTGTGTAAATAGCGTCATCAGTTTAGGATTTGTCATTCTTTTATTCCACTGCGATGAATTATGGCAGCCACGGGCCTATTATACGAGCTACCCAGAAACAAGCGGGCGTCGTCGTTTAACTTGTGCAAAAAACCTGTTAAGAGTTTCACGAATTGTGAAAACGATCCAGTCTGATTGCTAAGCAAGAACGCTTAGTAATCTTTATCATTATTACACTTTTGCCTCAATTAAATCTCATAGGTAGATAGTCTGACGTGTATACGTTACATTGCACAGTAAATGTTCATGTATCATGAATCTTGCACTGTTCTAGCAGCTGCGCATACGCTTATATATTAATATTATACTATCTGCTCGCATTATTAATGTTATACTAAACTTATTTCCTGGGACGTGAGACAACCCCGATTATGGTCTACTCAATGTTCCATGTCGTTAGGTATTACTTTTGTTTCGACAATTGTGCTTCGATCACCCAGTTCGCCTCAGACAAGAGTTGGCATTGCAAGTCTACTCCATACTTCAAAGAAGTATTCATGAATCTATTCAAAAATTACTTTTTTAACAGATTTATAGACCATCACGGCCTTGTTTGGTTCAAACATTGGGACGTAAGATATATATATATGAGCGTGTCCATTAGCAATAATGGTCGGATTAATAGGGTCTAGTCTAAGTAGCTTTCTAAATCCATGAATGGCTGACACGGCGTCCGGTATAGAGGCAATTCATTGGAATTTGACTCCTTTCGTTAGGGCATAGACATTAGACAACCTTAGTCCGAATGAACATTATAATTCTCTCTGATTATCATAGACATACTTAAGACATCCTTGGACTGTTAATGAGTCTCTTTGAATGGCTTAGTTCCCTTCTGTCTGGGCGAGAGCTTAGGGTGGTAGGCCTATATGGCCCTACGAGATGGGGCCATATAGATGAATCCCTACCCTAGTTTGTCTCCCCAAGGTTCTGGCCTTGGTCTGTACCTGTATATCAATCATAACTCTGGGTTTTCCATATATTTTCTTGCAGAGAGTGAAACCAACGGTAAGCTTAATGCGGATGATATTCGGTATAGGCATATATTATAACCACTGCCGACCCGCATATGCTGCTGTCACCATCGGGAAATGGGTTGAGCCCTAGACAGGTTTGAGACATGTATGTCATCATATCGCTCACGTCTAATTTCGGTTACGACTAAATTCACATAAGGCTGCAACTTAACCAAGCTTAACATGGCTGAATCAGCAATTAAATTCCATACCAGGAATTTTTCGGCTACCGTCCTTGACCATGGAATTCTGCTGAATCAGAAGCTCACCTTTGAACCACTTCTGTTTCGCCTTAATCCCTCTATTCTGGTCTGTTCGCTATTCGCAGGATTCGGTTGTCTTGTTTTGAAGACTCACTGCGAGATACAGCGCGGCATCGGTAAAATAATATACCAAAGTAAGTATAATCATGTTACCGGATATAATAGTAGGAGGTTCTGTATTGGCTTTCTGTCCGACAGCGTATATAGAGTTGTCTCTCTGGTCTAGCGATGCCAACTTGGCATTGCACCAGTTTAACAAATAGACTTAAAGTTGTGGTTCTCTTCGCTCTGCTGAGAGTGGAGTCCTATTGGTCTCGTCTGCAACAGTGCAAAACCGTACGTTATCTGTGAGGTGGTCCTCAGGTTTGGAATGGCCTCCCTTGGGTGCTGTTCCTGCTCCCTAGAATATGTGGGTCCGCAGACTAATTGACAACATAATGGCGTGTGCTGTTGACTTCTTTCGCCAGCCGTCGCCATTGTTTAAATTATATTATATGGAGCCTTACACGGTTGCCTACAATTAAATTCGATTCCTGTAATAACTTTTTATCATTCTTTCATAATATGTTTATAATCATGCAAAATGAACTGTTAATTATTAATATTATTTTATTATTATTATTATTTTATGCCCCGAGGTATACATGATCGCTCAGGGACTAGAACATTAATACGAATAATATAAATGATAATAATAATAATAATAATAATAATGATAATAAAAATAGTAGTAGTAGTAATTATTATTATTATTATTATTATTATCATTTTTATTATTATTAAGGCCAACCGATACGTTTCATGGCCATTTTAAATCTTACCTTATTGTCAGGACTGGAGCTGGAAGCGCTTCCGAGTAGTTACCCTTAAGGGGCTCTATATAAATCTTTGAATGAATGAACTTAGTACGAAGTCCTTCCCATTCACTTTGGTTAATGCAGTTTCTTCGTGCGTCTGTGTCAATCACAGACTAGTAGTGACAACTAAAATTTAGTGACTTCCAAATTTTGGAAATGATGCTATACGGCAGTTGGTTGGACGAAGAAAATGTCTGGACCGAAGAAGAAGAGTTGGTTTATTGTAGTGAAATTAATGGATTTGGGAGATTAAACTGTGCAATAGGTGTGTTTGTGAACATTACACTCTATTAGTTCAGGTTCTATAAGCCGGCCAAGCGATACGAGAACAGTAATGATGCGATAGTGTTTTCAGATTTTAGTTACAGCAGAAGCGCGAAAATTCTGGATAACTTGAATTCGGTTTATTTAAATGGTGTTTAAATTCGGAAACCGTGAACAGCAGAAGTGTTGTTCAACATGGATTATGAATGTGGCAATGTCATGTGCGCAGGGAAGGTTTCACGAAAAGTAAAGGTATGACAGCCCTTATTTTTCTTGACTACGCCTGCTACCTTAGATACACGTATGTCAGCTGTTTTGTTTACAATTTCCATCCCTGACATGTAGCTTCTGTAGTTGAGATTTTCCAATATTCCCGGTAATAACGCATGGATATTCGCTTACATACATACAGGTACACAAATACATACATATATGCGTATAGAACAATTGTGTGCACGATCTTTGGCTAAAGGCATTATAATAAATATTAGTTTTTGGTATACACGGAATGACACACCGCAGACGTTACAATATGTTAGTTGTATAATACCATAGTCTAATTCAATCAAGTTTCAGATAATATTATAGTAAATTATAACAAATGTGAGAATTCGCTGAAGATTCTTCCTAAGAGTTCTGTACACTGATGATAGTGGTGTCAAACCTGTTTACTTATGACGTACGCCTGAAACTTGAACATCGAAAAATCGTTACCAACCTGTTACACGTTACAAAAACATACAGCATCGCACGTATAATGTACAATTTATAACAGCATACACTAACTACTTGATGTTTCGACAACATTCTGAATATAATGTTCTGCTGCGCCTGTTTTGCAGGTTTAATAATGTAATTATCAATTGTTTATGCTGACCGAGACTTAGATAATGTAGCGGTAATTTAATAAGAACAGGTTTAAAATTGCCTACATGCCAAATAAGATTAACATAAAGTGGCCGTTCAATATTAAGAACAGGTTTTCAATCGCCTATGTCAAATAAAATTGAAATAACGTAGCTTCAAGTTAATAAGAACAGATTTTGAATTTCCAGATACGAAATAAAATTTAAATAAGAAGCAACCGCAACTTATTCAGAATAGGCTTTCATTGCCTGTGTAAGGTAAGACTCAGGTAAAGTAATCTTATTCCAATCACTCAGACCATTTACAGGTGATACACCTAGAAATTGTAAGACTGATAGGTAAAAGGTTGCAATCAAGCCAATCGTCCAAGCTTTGCTTTTATTTGTGGATATCAAATTCAACCGAGAATGCGAATTTCACATACTCACTGGAAATTGAATCACTAATTTGAACACCACAAGACTCAATCGTCATGTTACTAATTAATTGGTTAATTAGTTAATTCATTCATTTATTAAATCCTTCGATTAGTCAATCAATCAGTATTCTGACAACCAGTTGTTGTCCGTCAAGATGACTCAAACACACAGATTCTACTTTACAGAAACCATGTATTACTATAAGTTAATTGCTCTTATTACAAACAATGCCATTGGGAATCAACAACAGAAGTCCAATCGATTAATCTGCCTATGCCTTTAGCCTATGCTCGAGAAATATCGCGGAAATTCAAGTGTAACACGAATGATAATATCTTATATAAAAAATGTGCTTGAAAGGGAGATTGAAATCCATTGAGCTGTCTCTCTCTCTCTCTGTCTCTCGGCTTGAAAAGCAATTCTACGCTGCGGACCCGAAAAATGCGTGAATGCGTCAATTCATTCAAGGATTTATACAGCGTCCCTTTAAAGGATATGTAACTATTTCTATCCAGCATGCATGATCCTGTCCCATGAGCCTAAAGTTGAGTTATCACACTCAAATCAAAATCGGAAAGAGAGTCAATCATTGGACGAAATGGTTGAAAACAAAGGTCTATGTTGTACGGTCCATGTGGATAAACGCTTGTATAGTCTAAATACTCGCGATACTATGGATAATTTTTTTTAAATTGCAAGTGCACGCGCCATCGTCCAAAGCCTCTCAATTTTTCTACTTGCGAAGTCAATGTTGACCAGAAATAGAATCATTACCAACGTTTGCCTATAGGCCTGTATAGGCGATAACGTCTTAATGGATTTAACACGTGCTAGTATCCTTATTTAGTCTAGACTAGCTTTCTTATAGTGCGACATTTTCGAAACATAAAAATCAAACAGTTTGTGGTTAGAAAACAGAAGTGACTGCTTCACTGGGCATCATCTTCAGCGGTCTTTGAAACTCCCATGGCTAGTAGAAGAAGAAAAAAGCATAAACGGAACGCACTCGACCGCCCGGAGGTAATTCATCCGCGATGTATTGGAATTTCGTCTGCCCAGCGATGGCGATATGGGGCTTCAAAGGTGACTGGCAACATCCGGGGAGCAGTTAATAATCGACTTCCGGTGGACAAATACTCGCTGACCTGTAGTCGATCGCTCATCCGGTCTTCGCTGACCTTTACGATTCGTTGTGATCGATAAATTGCTGAAAGGAAACAGAAACAAAGAAATAACGTTTCAGAAAATTGCTTCTCTGTCTGAAGGCCTTTCACGGAGCGTGGTCCATTTCATAAATAAAGTTTCGATATGTATGCATTTTTTTAATAATAAATGTTGTATTCTACTCAATTAATTGCCTAATTAATTTTAATCGATTCACTACAGCAGATTACACGTTCATTTGATAGCAGTTATAAGGAGGCTTGTGAATGGAAGCTTTACGGATATTTTTAGAGATATAACTCTTCCCTAGATTAATTCCGATATTCATACGAAGTGGTATTGTAAAAGCAGTTAAGCAGAATTATTGTGTAGGCCTCTGCTGTGTATATTTGAATGCAACAATGTCCACTCTTTATGTAATTTGAAGCGATGGTAAATTTGCCCCAGGCTGTCTACTAAATAACTTCAGTTGGGTTGACCTTTAAGGGTTTATGCAACTGTTTTTGCTTCGGCAAGGAATTCCACGGAGAGTTGCTGGCTTCGGAAGAACTATTGTCCGAAAGGAAAACCCGGAAACAGCAATTCTTTATGTACGGAACTTGCCATTTCTATATCTCCTTTTGTGACCCTTCGGAGGCTTTGCAACGAATCGTCAATAATTTAGCACGACACTCTAGCTGAGACGCCCATAAATTAACAAAGAATTGCCGTTCTTATCGTGCGAAAGAGACGCTTCTTCAGCGGATGCAGCGCCTTTTGTTAACCCATAGGAGACACTGATGTACGAAAAATGCATTATATATCTATACAGGTCTTATATCTCCTACACACATACATGAATCCATGCATACAAAAACATACATACATACATACATACATACATACATGCGCATGCATATATCAATACATCCATACAAACATTCGTGTACAATACATACATAATCGGTGTCTTTCTCTCACTGATCTATCCTCTACTCTACACATACACACAGACAGACATGCATACATACATACCTACATAATACACACATACACACATACTTATATACATACATACATACCTACCTACATACATACACACATACATATATACATACTTACATACATACATACATACAGCATACATAAATACATACATACATACATACATACATTCATACAAACATACATACACATGCACACATATATACACACATACTTACATACATACAAACTTAAAAGTGCAAACGTAGTATCGTATATATAGCATCGCCATCGATATTATCTTATTCAGACACAACTGCTTGCCTTCCTGCCTGGTCACGTCAACACGTCTCACCTGTCTTCCTTATCCTGGTCATCAGTTTCTGGACGATTTTAACAGTTGAGACTTGTCCTTGCTGTTCACTTGTTCCCGAAATCTTCCCGAACTCTTTGATCCTCATCATATTTTTAGTCATATCGTCCGGTTAAATGATTTATTGACCGACCACTCTTTCAACTGCAGTTGAAAATCAATCAGCTTCTGAATTATTGAAAGGATTTTGCGTGTTAGGCAAAGCAAAGCGTCTTCCAGGTTGAACACACGAGATTAATCAAAGCCACGGATGGATGACCTGTTCGTATGACAGATATATCGCTCTGTACTGACACTGAAAATGTCGAATGAGTATTATTAAATCTTGATGAATCCAGGCTTCTCGCTCGCTCGGTTGGCTTCGTTGGCAAAAACATACGGCCTCCGTTACGATGACTCCGTACACGATAAAGTACGGCTATACAGCCATTTCGAATACTACTCATGGACATATAATTAATCAGAGATGACCGATCAGAACAGAGGATCCAATGGAACTGAGCAGGATCGATGATATACAATCACAATACAAAACGTGTACACAGATGTGCAGTATATCCGGGAGTGATTGGCTGAAGCTGCATGGTATGAAACCCATGCGATCATGAGCAATGTTTATTCGCCGCGTCAATCAACAATCGGCAGCGTCATTATAGAATACCGCCAGTTATAATAGTTATCATACGAAGGCTCATCCGGCAAAATACCTAAATTATTTCATAGCACTCCATTGAGCGATCACTTGATACCCGGCGTCACACAGCCAACAATAGTGATGTATCCATACGTCATAGTGCAACATTCTGCGTCGTTATTTAATGGAAAGTAACGCCAATCCTTCGAGCAGATGTCGACGAAACATTTACGTCATTCCTGCGTCGACGCAGATATTTTAACGGTGCTGACGTCCCAGTGACGTCGTCGGGGAACGTACTTCTGTCATCCGTTATCATTGGTCGCCGTCGTCCGGGGGTCCAGAGGGAATCGTATACGCCAGCCAGTAGACGATATTGAAGAGCAGGAACGCCATGGGAAAAGCCTTGCGAGAGATCTTGTCGACGCGACGGGCCCGCATTTTCCCGTCGGAATTGTCGATGACTTTGGTCGCGTGGAGCGGGTGTGGAAGGGGAGGCTGTTCCCTCTGGCTTACGATGCCTGTCGTCTGCAAGAAACAAACAAGACGGATGACTCTCTGTGGCGCCCATAGACATGTCATCGAGGCGCAGACTTCTGATGAAGGACTACGACTTAACTTTAAAAAAATAGGACCAATCTTTGCGGAAGTAAGAGATCCGCTGGAAAATTCTCCAATATGACAAGCACAGGTCTAACATTAATTATTATCATTATTATTGTTATTATTATTATTACCATTATTAATATTATTATTTTTTGTTGTTGTTGTTTATTTATTATTATCATATTTATTTGTGAAACAACGGACATGGATACAGACTCATTAGTTCGTTATTAAATACGTTAGAGTCAATCAGTTTCTGGTCTCACTATAGTTCCATTCAGAGTATGAGGTGCTCAGAACTGACACTGTCGATGTTTGTTTTCCAAGGAGCTTATGTATAACTGGGTATCTTCAGCTTACGGATGAATTGTGATGTCGTACTGCGATGCGATGTTGACGCCATCCTCTCTGGGCTTCCTGCGTCAATACTACAGCCCCTATCATCAGTGCTACACTCTGCTGTCCGCCTAATAATAGGTCTTGCTCCTCGCGACCACATCACACCATCCCTACAACAGCTACACTGGCTCCCCATCCATGAACGTATTGCCTTCAAGATTTCCCTTCTCATGTACCACATTCATAACGAAACCTCCACCTGGTACATGAATTTCATGGTTGCGTCATGCGCTGCCTCTACTTCAAGAGGACTCCGTTCATCTACGCGTGGAGACTTTATCATACCTCGCACCAACAAGAAGTTTGGGAACCGTGCATTCTCAGTCGCAGGACCCACTGAATGGAATAGTCTCCCAATAAATACCCGTAAAGCCACATCCGTTACATAAACTCAGACAAAACTGAAGACCTAACATATTCTCCCTGATCTATGACTAAGAATGTAGTACAGTGCGCATTTGTGCAAACTTGTCTTGTCAAAGCGCGTAATAAATGCCTAGTCGTATTGTTTGTCTTCTGTTGCCGAAAAACATAACGCAACCTAACAAAAACATAATAGGTCAATAACACATACGCTTTTTTTTAGATGAAATTCGTTCTATTATTATTCTGTAGGGATTAAGTGTCGTAACACATACGTACATCTACATTCTACACGTACATTATTATTCTGAAAGTGTGTCCTTTTGTCTGTTTGTTTGCTTGTTTGTCCCACTAAAAACTATTTTACGCAACGATTTCCAACTCTAAGGCTGTCAGATATAATGTTGAAATCACGGCCGGAGTAGCCTACCTGTAGAGGCGTCGACCCGCGGAGCGGGTACCCGTGTACCCGACTGCGCGGACGTTTTGTTAGGAAATGTAGAGAATTGCGCAATTTTGTGGAATGTCGGGCACCCGAGGACCGCTTTCATTTCCAGGGCCACATAATGTAAACTATTATTATAAAGTATATTATAGTATATTATGGTAACAATGAAGCAATTTCAGGACAATGCGCTCATACGATAGGGGGAGAAGTGGGCAAGCCGCCTAGTAAGAGCGAATACCAAATTCATGGTCGTCATTAAGTTCAAATACGCTGGACTCAAACGATAGAACATAATATACATAAAACCAGTGCTTTTTATAGAGAAAAGGTGCCGAAACGCATCCGTATTGTTGAAAGAAATGACGCTAAAATAAAATAATTTTAAAATAAAATAAATTGATCACAATCTACATGTATATCCTTAGGAGGCTTAATTAATTAATTTTATGTTAAATTCCAGAGTTTTGCACAACTACTATAATTGTTTATTATTAAGTAATTTTAAGAAGATGCCGGTGTAGTAGGCCAAATACACTCCCCGTCTTAGACACTCGCGGGTAAATTTATCCTACGATAAATTGACTCGGGAGTTAATTCCTCCTAGGAACAATTGAGTATTGGAGTGCATTGTACCTAGGACATACACACTCCCGCTGGTGAATAGACACTCCCGTGAAGTGAATTCTTCCTAGGATAAATTTACTCCAGGGGAGTTAATTCATCCTAGGATAAATTGACTCCGATCTCTAATGCAATAGGGGAGTTAATTCTACCTACGACAAACTGACTCCCGGGAAGTTAATGCCTGGCAGAAAAAGTTGATTCCCTAATCTAATGCAACAGGGGAGTTAATTCTACCTAGAACAAATTGATCCAAGGGAGTTAATTCCTATTAGAAAAAATTGATTCCCTAATCTAATACAATAGGGGAGATAATTCTACCTAGGACAAACTGACTCCCGTGGAGTTAATTCTATGAAGAATTAACTCCCCGGTACTCAGTTTGTCCTAGGAAGAATTAACTCCCCTATTGCATTGGCTGTGGAAGTCAGTTTATCCTAGTGGGAATTAACTCCCCGGAAGTCAGTTTTTTAGGTAGAATTAACTCCCCGGGAGTGTTTATTCGCAGGGGGGGAGTGTTTTTATCCTGGGTACAATTACCTCCAGAGTCAATATATCCTAGGTACAATACACTACGGGAGTTAATTTATCCGGGGAGTTAATTTAGCCTCCTACACCGGAACGCCGTTCCGACGCGTTCCGCCAGGAAAAAGCACTGCATTAAACTAGAAAACATAACACAACATTTTGACGCCAACATCGGGTTAAATAAACTCTGCTAAATTTAAGGATAGTAGCAACTTTGAGCAAAGTAACATGGCGTAACACCACAACCAATGAGAGTATATAGTAAATCTCAATGACCATGACTCACTATGCCACCTGACATAGAATAAATTGTTGACAAATTGGAGGTGAAAGGTGAGAGATGATTGGCCAAGCTGTGACCAAACGTGTCCAATCACCTCAGCCGACTCTTCTTCACCCGTTGAAACGGATGGTAGCCTGCAAGCCATTAATCACAAGAGGGCCTCAAGGATTTATAAATACCTGGCGACGAGGAAGAAGATGGAACTTATTTTGAACAGCATAGGACCTAAATGTTCCTCGTTATTTATGGTGAGTAACAATTAAATTATATAAATGGCATAAAAGTTTTTGAGAGCATGCTTATTCACATGTGTTAGACATTTCCCAGTCGTGCCATATATTAACATCTTTATATATATGTATAATTATATATACATAAAAGTATGTATGTAATTATCTTCCACAAAAACTTTTCTATCACTCGATCGATTTCTCCCAAATTTTGCAAAAATACTTCTTAGCACCCGAGGAAAAACATAGGGAGGTTTGCGATCCCAGAATCTTACCCATTCCCCATGCTCCAGGCGGGAATTTAGTAAGTCCCTGTGTCTGAAAATGCCATGCACCAGATTTCATTGTCGCCGCCTGTCAAGGGCTGTGTGGCGAATATACTCTCGGATACCATTTTAAAGTGCATTCGGCGTCCATTACATGAGAACCACGGGAATGATGCAGAGGAAACTTCTCCACTGTTTGGTCCCTCACAGTGCCAGTCCCAAGTCTGTATAAAGGAGGAGGGCGATGCTAATGATCTTTGTTATCACGCAGCGTCGTTAAACTGCAAATACTGTGAAGGCAAAGAGGAGACATATAGTCGGAGAGAGACAGAAAGACAGAGAGATAGAGAGGGACATAAAGGCGTAGGAGAGAAAAGTAGAGAAACAGAGACAGAGAGGAGAGGGAGACAGAGAGACAGACAGACAGACAGATAGACAGACAGACAGATAGACAGAGACAGAGACAGAGAGACGGAGACAGAGACTGGGTTTACTCGAGAATGGCCAACACTTTCTGAAGCAGCTTTAACAATTTTTCCAGCGCAAATTAGAAAACTCTTCGCCATTAGTTCCACCCGGGCGAAGCCGGGTAATTGAGCTAGAATAAATATATAAAAGATGAGCATTGAACAGGTGACATTACATGACTATATAATATTGTCTATGCATACTATAATTATACTCATCATATAGTTAAAATTATATTTTATCATATAGTTACATTTATATACATATACAAATTACATATATATATACATAAATATTATATATGCGATTGGATTAGTGCATGGAGATTTATGACATCTATATTATTATAATTATTCGATATATAGAATAGAATGCTTATCTGTAACAGTATCTACAAAATAATGCATGGGTACTACATGAATATATCTGTGGAGTGGTTGACCTATGTTTCCCTTCAGCTGTTCAGAGGGGATAGCAGCCAACGACCCTACGTCAGGAGGAAGATCATATATGTGAGTTGAACTGCAGGTAGTTCGACATCACCGCCATTACTATATCAGTGGTTATATGTCGGCGTCAATAAGTAAACAAGACGATAATATTCTCTCCTGTGGGCAGATTCTCCCCGAACTGAAAGATTATCTCTCCCAGAGACTCTAGTAATAGTAGTAATTACTATACTACTATTATTATTAAGGATAATAATAATAATGATAATAATAATAATAAAGCTGTGGTGGTCTAAGGCCAATAGCCATTGGATACGTGTGGCGTCGACTCGCATCTAAATGCGCCAACGCATACGCCGTCCCACGTGCCACGCCGTACCTAACCCCTAAACAACTGGGGGTTGGCGTTCCCGGAGGCTGCGAGGCGGCAACCCACGCCGCTAGACGATTCCTGACCAGCATGGACACGAATTCAATAATGGTGAAGCTTGAAATCTCGAATGCTTTCAATAGCTTGCACCGAGATTTCATGCTCGCATCAGTGGACGAACTCATTCCTGATTTATCCGCATATTGCCATCTTGCCTACGCCGAGGCGACATCTCTGAAATTCGGGAGAATCACGATGCAATCGCAAGAAGGTTCGCAACAGAGCGATCTCTTGGGACCTCTCCTTTTCTGCCTACCGCTACAGCCGATCCTTAATCACCTGCTTTCACCATTGGTCTTTGGATACCTCGACGACCTCACCTTGGGCGGAGATCCTAAGGTGGTGGAGGCGGATGTCAACTCGATCGAAGAGGGATGTCTGCAACTTGGCCTCGCGCTCAACCGCAAAACTCATATCTTCCGACGCCCATATCAACGACGTTAGTCAAGGCTTCCTAGGACAGTTCACCCGAGTCAATGCATCATCGGCCGTGCTCCTAGGGGCATTCGCTCTCCCCGACGGATGCCCTGCTTTCAGCCATCGACACATGTGTGGCCGACCTCGGAATTGCCCTCGACAGGTTGCAACTAATCGCTAGACAAGACGCTCTACTGATCCTTAGACATTCGATCGGCTCGCCTAAACTCATGCATTTATTGAGATGCACCCCTTGCCACGACCACCCGCGTCTATGGGCTTACGACGATCTGCTGCGAGGAGGGATCGAGCGAATCTTCAACATTTCGATGACCGATGACCAATGAGGTCAGGCCACTCTCCCGATCAGGATGGGAGGACTGGGAATTAGGAGGGCGTCCTCGCTGGCACTTCCCGCCTTTTTGGCTTCAGCTGCGGGCACTCTCCAGATCCAGTCCCTCATCTTAGAATCAGTAGCGGTGAAATCGGACTCAGCATGCGACTCGGCGATGTTTACCTGGCTTCAACTTACCGAAGCTTCTGCCCCGACGACGCCAGGCCATAAACAAGCCCACTTTGACAGACCGCTGTTAAACGCGGTTCTGTCTGCACTAGAAGAAAAGCTACAGGATCCCTACGACCAGGCGAGACTAAGGGCCTTGCAGTCACCGCACGCCTCGGACTGGCTATACGCTCTCCCGCTCGTTTCTCGCGATCTCAGACTGGAGGACGATACCGTGAGGGTGGCGGTCGGCCTACGATTAGGGGTGGCCACCTGCGAGCCGCACACCTGCGCATGCGGCGCCTTCGTCTCAGCCAGAGGCGCACATGGCCTGTCCTGTTCATTGGGTTTTGGCCGTCAAGCAAGACACTGTAATATCAACGACCTTATCCATCGCAGCCTCAACAGAGCCGGTATTCCAGCGGTCAAGGAACCGTCAGGTCTTTCTAGATTAGATGGAAAGAGACCGGACGGGCAGACCCTGATACCGTGGAGTGAGGGGCAGGCCTTACTTTGGGACGCGACTGTGGTGGACACACTGGCCGCTTCTTATATCCCCGAGACAGCTTCCACAGCTGGAGGAGCGGCGGAGATAGCAGCCACAAGGAAACACACAAAATATTCTGAGCTAGAGAAGAAATACACTTTTGTTCCAATCACTATAGAAACCTTCGGTCCCATCAATAGTGAGGGCCTCGCCTTTCTGCCTGAGACTGGACGCCGACTTTCGACAACTACCGGTGACACCCGAGAGACAAACTTCCTTTTCCAGAACTTGTCGGCATTGATCCAACGTTTCAATGCGGTGGCTTTTCAGGGCACTATGTCAAGATTACAATCCACTGACAAGCGGCGACCCAGATAGCCTGATGACAGATCCGTTGGCAATGCCAATGATGAATAACACTATATGTGACATAATAATAATAACAATAATAATAATAATAGTAATAATAATAATAGTAATAAGAATAATTATAATAATAATGACTAATAATAACTGATAATTATTATTATTATTATAAAAATAATAATAATAATAATAATAAATAATAATAATAATAATAATAATCATAAATTGTGGTGGGTCTCCGTCTGGGGACACGCACATGTGAGCCACACGCATACCCATGCGGGTCAAGAGTCAATGCGGTAGGAGCACACGGGCTTTCTTGTGGTCTCGGTTCGCCAGGCACGCAGCATTAAACGATATAATCAGTTGTAGCCTCACACGCGCTGGTTTCCCAAACATTAAGGAACCCCCGGACTCTCCAGAACGGACGAAAACGCCCTGATGGTCTGACGCTGATTCCATGGCGAAGAGGACGGAACCTGATATGGGATGCGAGTGATTGACACCGTGACTCCATCATATCTCCACATCATCTTCGGTGGGGGCTGCAGCGAAGGTGGCAACCACCAGGAAGACCATCAAGTACAGCCAGCTCGCTGTTAGCTATCTCTTCGTTCCATTGGCCTTTGAGACCATGGGCCCAGTCAACAACGACGGAATGAACTTCATCAAAGACTTGGGTCGCCTCCTAACACATGTCACCAGAGACCCTAGAGAGACAAGCTACTTGTTCCAACGATCGTCAGTTTGCATCCAGCGCTTCAATGTTGTTGCCTTAGAGGCTCTTTAGTGCAGCTATAGTCTAATAATAATAATAATAATAATAATAATAATAATAATAATAATAATAATAATAATATTAAAAATAACAGTAATAATAATAATATGAAAGGAGTGGACAGAGAATAATAATAATAATAACGATAATAATAATAATAATAATAATAATAATAATAATAATAGTAAAAATAATAATTATAATGAACATTATTGTTATCAATACTATTAAATCAACAAGGTACATAAATAGCTTAAAAATAGTTAGAATTTAAAAGATTATATTTCCTCAGCAAAAGTAACTTTCCGTCAAGAGATAATTAAAACGGGGTGGAAATATTTTAAAATATCTCCACTCACGCAGACTTTATTTCAGAATAATAATCTCGGGCGAATTTAGTCTGAATCTGATTCGCACGGGAGCATCTGTTCCGAAATGTAGTCTTCGGGGGAGACTTTTAGGTTGGAGACTCTGTTGTGGGACACCAGCAATGAATCGCCAACGTACAACCGAGTTACTGGTCATTCGGGTTCTGTGGAGTCGATACATGTACGGCGAACATTATTTCGCGAAGCCTGTTCAAGGAGACTCATGACGTTGATATATATATATATATATATATATATATGAACAGGAGCAGAGAAAGCCGCGACTTGAACCCTAGTTCTTTACTTCGTGATTTACGTTACCTCGGAAATTCTCGGCCATTACGCCAAACGTTTCCAATCTATCAACCTGAGAAGGATTTTCCTGTCTGGATTTTGTCCGCGCTTTCGTCCGGTGACCTTTCCATCCTGCGCCTTTTCAAATGAGCAAGTACAACATCAGTTGGGGCCATTCTGTAAGGATGGTAACTGATTGTATAAAATAGTGATACACACGAACGCTATGAATATACAACTTATACAGTCTCCTGATAAAAGTAAATGTTCAGATATAATGAAGATATGCTACCTGAGAGTTTGGGATACTCGTATCTAATAATAATAAACGTGAAAAATGTAATGACTCACATCACCCGGAGGCCTGTTGGCCTAAACCTGTACAACGCGCACATGGAGTAAGACAGTACGATGTTCACTGATACGTATCTCAAAAGACATTATATAAATCTTCAGGTATATTCGCGCAGTCGCTGAAATGAAAATAAAAACGTTCGCCTGCCTGTAAGCAACCGTTCTTTCGTTCAAAACTCTTTGGCAAACCAATAACCAGCTTCAGCGCTATAGTAACTTTTAGTAGTTGCTGATTAGGTTTCGCTCTCTCTGTAATCTGTGGCACTGGTTGTTAATGATGTGGTATCTAGTCGCTACCACAAAAGAAAATCATCCGAAATAACCCTAGGCATTTTTGTACAACGGACTATTTCTCGGGAAACGAAAGAAATCGTGAGATACACATTTGCGATCTCAATGAGCCAGTTCAGTTATTCAGGGCCGCGCTATATCGGTTGCTGCTTGGTCGCTGCTTTCGCAAGTGGTTGGTCAGTCTTCGACATGCGCTGTTGGTCAAACGTTACTCTGACACATGTGCCAGGCTATCCGTTCCGCAGTCTGGATAATTTGTTTCTAGTTATTTGTCCATTTGTAAACTTTTTGTCTTGGCTTTTATGTCTATGCTTCCCGTACAACAACCTCTACTTCAATCAAGTTCTATGTGCAGTAATCGTGCAGCTTCTCTTTCTGAGTTTCTCTATTGCGTATAATTATGTCTCTATCTCTGTCTTTGCCTCTGTCTCTGGCTCTGTCTATGGCTCTGTTTGTCTGTCTGTCTCTCCTCTTCCTCTTCTTTAACTTGTGCTGTTCTTCATCCAACTCCCACTCCTTCCATATATACTTGTAGCATACGCGTAAAATGGACACTCCTAACTTGGACATGACTTGAGTGCATTTATTAAAATGCTCTCACAAGACACCCTTAACTTTTTCTCTATCATAATATGACGTTATACGACATGTTTATAACTGTTGGCATTCCGGAGCCTACTAAGTGCTATGTGGTATGATTCCTCATTGCTGACAGCAATCTTTCAGAATTTAGAAATATCGGGGTACTGCATCAATGAGTTGAGTAGCTTTTTGTGTGAGGCCCTGGAGAGCGCAGGGTATACGAGAAAGGGTGGAGAATGAGACTTGCATGTTCTGAAAAGGCCATATCTGTATTTGTAATTTGGAATTGTTATTGCATATTGTAATTTGTAATTGTAATCGTAAATTTGTAGAGCGCCACTTCAGGAGTGACACGCCAGAGTCGCTCTAGACCAAACACAATGACAAGTCGACGATGGAACGACGAGGTGCGTAGGTTTTTTCATACTTTTTAGAACACGCTCGTCGTTTAAGGGTTTAACTGGAGCTGTGGTGGTCGATGTGCTTCAGAGGACACTGACCGAAAACCGAATCAGACAGTCAGTGTATATTATACCTACTTAGATGCCTGCCTGCCTATCTACCTACCTGCATCCCTGCCTACCTAGCTACCTATCTACATACCTACCTCCCTGCATACGGGACTACCTACCTACATGTACCTACCCACATCCCTGTTTACCTACCTACCTACCTGCATGCGGGACAACCTACCTATCCATCTACAAACCTACCA
Source organism: Bimastos eiseni (assembly GCA_959347315.1). Taxonomy (NCBI): domain Eukaryota; kingdom Metazoa; phylum Annelida; class Clitellata; order Crassiclitellata; family Lumbricidae; genus Bimastos; species Bimastos eiseni. The sequence goes on from OY365808.1 coordinate 7,026,608, forward strand.
ACTAATATACCTACATGCAGCTACTCAAGTACATACCTAACTACCAGCCTACAGTACTCACTATTTGTGCACGAGGTAGTTCCCTCTACTTAGATTCTCCGATATATAGTGACAAATTAGGAGATTACCATTACTATCACCCAAGACGCACACGTGCCAATAATTCACGAAAGGTTTAAACTTGTTTGTAATGCGTGAAAACTGAAGACGAAGTAAACAAACCACCTGCTCTGTTGTTAATCCGTCAAAAAGAAAGAACCAACCGTAACGATACACCAAACACAATGACAAGTCGACGATGTAACGATACTCAGTGTCGCCCACCTGTTTATCAAGGCATGGAACTGGCACTGCCAGAAGACTAGCAGTGGCGGAATTCTAAATTGTAAACAAACGAACGAAGGAATAAAATAAAAATAAAAATATATAAAATAATAAAAAAATAAAAAATAAAAGGCAAATGAATGAATTGAGTGGAGGACCGACCTGATCCATCTGATCCTCTATATCGACGCTCTGTACAACAGGCATCATCCGAGGACGTTTGAGGCTTCCGACCATTCCGCTCAGGCCACCAAGCCCTCCGACGGGGTTGATGATGCGAACGGCCTTCCTACGGGACAGCACGTTGACGACTGCGTACTCGAGGAGACCGGTGAAGACGAAGACTAGACACATAGACATCCAGACGTCGATTGCTTTGATGTAGGAGACGCGAGGTAGGGTGGCCGTGCTCTGGCTGCTCTGGGTCGTCGTCGTGAGGACCGTGAGCAGACCGATGGAGACCCTGGCGGGAGAGGCATCGACGTTGATCCAGAAGGAGACCCAGGACAGGATGACGATCAGCATCGATGGAACGTAGACCTGGATGAGGAAGTAGCCAACGTCTCGACGCAGCTTGAAACGAATCTCCAGGCAAGGAAAGGCACCTGAAGCAGTCAGACCACAGAGGTCAAGGTCAGGGTTAGGCTAAGCAGCTAAGAGATCAAGGAAGGTCATCAACGTATTTACAATGCACACCTACAAGTGCTTTCCATTTAAAGACATGGGTAATTATATGACTTTGTTTAAAATTAACGACATTATTTAGGCTTGAGTACGAACACAGGCGCAGTTCCATTCCAAATTCAACAAAGGGATACCTTTTAAACATACGAACTTACACATTTAAGGAAAGATGTGCTCTGCAGTTGCAGTTTTCCGTTTCTACAGATGTGCAGTTATAGCCTATTCTTTGCCGATCATCTTTGTATTGACCTTGTAGATTTGAAAATGATGACAAGTTCATTAGAAACCGTATAAGCAAACTATGGGTGTCATACAATATGTAACGCAAACGTTTTCTTTGAATTCATTGCTTCACGGCTCATAGGCCCATTTGTTCCTATGTTACAGATACATCGTCTTGACTTCTATCAGTCGCAGTGTGCAACCGGTTACAACTCTTGTAAGCGAAACGACGTTTAAACAAACATTTTATATCTCGCTTTATAATCCGATGCATTATTATCTGAAGAGCAGTGAGTTCTAAGTTAGCTACATGAGTGTCATCTTTATGAGTATCTCTTCTAAGTGCAAATTATAAATAATCCTCATTTATTTAAAATGCAATTGCGAAATTATCTAATTGATCAATAAATTGTCTTAATCTATGTGCATATCGTTTTCATTATGATTGTATATAGATCAAATAGCTAAGTAGTTAAGTTTCGTACTAAATGTTAATGTATTTTTATACCTAACCGGATGCAACTATCAATCCACATGTATTGTAAGGGCGACCCTGATTGCAGGATTTTTTGTCTTTTAAGGGTTAATGTTAGTCCCTATTGACTCCCAGCTAATTGTCAACATTTTGTATGCCTACTTGTGTTTATTATTTGGAGACAATAAAAAACACTTGGTTATTGTTTTTGCTATTATACGCCAAAAGCGATTGTCGTCTTCTGCGGCATATATCAACAATCGCTAGATCTATTTCTCTTCTGATAGTAACTTCGAAATCATGATCCAGAGATTTGCAGCTCGATTTCTGCCTGCGTTTAGTTCTAAGATGCATTTCCTCTTTGTATATTTCAATTAGCAATTCGTTTCATTCGCAAATTGCATGCTTTTATTCAGACATGGCCTTGTTGTGAGCCTACGTCGGGTCGTTCTAGCCTTCGGCGCATCCATCTAGCGGCTCATTTCCCTGTCTCGTTATTGGCTAATAACGAAGTCAGCTGACGGTTCAAATTTCCACGTGATCGATTAGCCTTCTAGGGTAGCGTCTGCTGTTTTCAGGACTTGATTTGTGCTCGAGATCAGCCAACAAATCCGTCCATGACGCTGCGGCATATATCAACAGCGTCTTCGTTCCAAAATGGCCACCGGCAAGCTTCAGCCCAGACTAACCTCGACCTGTTTCGTAATTCATTTAGCTCTACCACATATACAGGATAGAAGAATATTATTCCTTAGAGGAATAAGGTTGTGTAGACTTCGATTTTCTGGGGTTGTGTTGGAAGACGTTGCCGATTGGTACTATCAGGTCCTCTGAGATATGGGCGAGAGAGGGGCTCAGAGGAGAAAATGCCCTGTCAATTTTTAAAGGCCCGGACATAGCCCGCAATCAACTTCTGAAAAATATGATTGTCGGTTACACAAAGTTTATGATGTAGCCTATTCTTCTTAAATATAACATTTGTCAAATGATGTCTAACCACGATCAGTTTAAATTCAGGCATCTGAATTTTGTAACAATTGAATCCATTTATGTTACTATATGTACATGTCTGTCTGTCTGCTAGCTAAGCCTGTCAATGGGGCACCCGGGCACCCGCCAGAGGCTGACTGCCCGGGCAATGAAATCGGTTGTCAGGTGCCCTACATTCCGTAAAAATGGGCAATTCCCTACATTTCCTAACAAAAAGTCCGCGCGGTCGGGTACTCGGCTGCCCGCTTTGCGAGTCGACGGATACACGGGACGTGATTTCAAAATTTGTTGACAGCCTTACTGTTATCTTCTCTGTCTTCCTTTCACAGTTTGTCTCCTGATTTGTACGTTTGTAGTTTTTCCTCTGTGTGTGTGTGTGTGTGTGTCTGCATTTGTCTGTCTAATGTCTATGTAATTATGTCTGCATTTCTGTACTTGTATCCGTCAGTAACTCTTAGGCCTATTTCCCATCTTGCCTTGGTTTCCACTTGTCTCTATGTCTGTCTGTGTGTCTGTCTGTGTGTCTGTCTGTCTGTCTGTGTATCTGTGTATCTGTATGTCTGTCTGTATATCTGTCTGTGTGTCTGTCCGTGTGTCTGTCTGTGTGTCTGTCTGTGTGTCTGTCTGTATATCTGTCTGTGTGTCTGTCTGTGTGTCTGTCTGTATATCTGTCTGTGTGTCTGTCCGTGTGTCTGTCTGTGTGTCTGTCTGTGTGTCTGTCTGTATATCTGTCTGTGTGTCTGTCCGTGTGTCTGTCTGTATGTCTGTCTGTCTCTGTGTATGCCTGTGTGTCTGTACGTGTATCTGTTGTCTTTACCTGCTGTGTAGTTCTGAGAACAATCGTGCTGAACGAATCCCTCCATACTGAACTGGGGCATCTCCAGGTTCTTCTCTATGTCAACTGGGTTATCGATCCACGTGAAGTAAAGAGTGTCCATCGTATAACCGACTGAAGACAACAGAGCACAGCTGTACAGCATTAACAGTCGCTTCTTCTTTATGACCGTACTAAAACACTGTCCAGTAAAAAAACCTTACAAGCGGCGTTACATAAAAACCTAAATGGAAGCAGGAACACTCACGTCTGGTGGCTTCACCGGTCAGTTTCGTATTGCCATTATGTCGGCCAAATGGCCCGTAAATATTAGCGAGCACTAAATATTAATGACCTCTAAATATTAATGAGTTATAATCATTAGTAGGTACTAAATATTAATGACTATAGGCCTACTCCAGCGTTGTCTGTATATTGCCAGTGCAATAGTTACCTCACCAGTAAAAAAGCTGCTGATTGGAAGTGGAAAGTCTCAAGTTTTTTCTCAACCATATCTAGCTACATTATTTCTCAGCAACCCGTATGTATGTTCCTGCCTACCCCAAGCACCTGGCCACCCTTCGAAGCAACTAAATCGTTAAACGGTTGATCAGAACTGTGTTACTCTTACTTAAACCGATACATGATCAGTCTGATCAAATAACTTTTTGAAACTGCTTTTTTGTGTTTCGGCCGGACACCAGTTAGTGCAAATATGTTGAACAGACTTTTAAAAAATTCATCGCCAGCAGTAGCGGTTATAGAAATATCAAGTGCTTGTTCAAAGTTTGCACAGGATTTGTATGTCAAATGGCTATAGAAATCTACGAATTTCAGTTGCATCTAAAACGAACTATGGCTATTTATTTTGCTGAAATCCAAATTTAAAAGCATAGTCTACTCTAACTTTGGAACACTTCTGAGTAGGCAAACACGAATGGGCGCTATATAAAGCTGCTGTCATATATGAAATAAATAGATTAAATAAAATTATTTATTTAAAATAAGTAACAGGTATAATACCAGACATGTAATCAACTCACAGCTCTCGAACATCATCGGACACTCCTGGGTGTCTAACGGATACTTCTGCAGTCGCATAGGACAAGACAATGTGGCAGAAATTCTGGAAATAAAATTAGAATAACAGGGTCACATCATTTTAAATAACGCAAAGTTATTGTTCTTTAAATAGTGGCAGCAAATCAATTCAAAAACTAGCGCCTCAATTAGATCCTTTGTAGAGAAGCATTCAACGTGTACCTGCATACTAGTAAAATCCACAAATAACAAAACGTCATATACTAGTACAACCATTAAACTATTACTTTTACAAAATGTGAATGACCCCACTAAACAAATTAACGGATTAAATAAATGATCATTTCATAAAGAATCGAATATGAAAATTCAGACTTTGTAAATGAATTAAGCACCTTTAAACCCGTCGGTTTAAAATGTAACTATTTGGAAATGAATAAAACACCTCTTAAACCGTCAACAAATTTTGTACTTTACATGTATATGTATGTGGGTCATTATCTGTTAGCAAGGGCTTAGGGTGAAAATCGTAGGTGAGTATGAGGAATAGCATAAATGAAAGGCACATAATTTTTTATTGTAGGCCTTAACTGTAACTGAAATGGAATACTTATATAGCGCCACTCGATATCAGAGGCGCTCACGACTCAACTCATTGCTGAACGGAAAAGTCTTCAGGCTCCTCCGGAGGGCAGCAGAGGGAAAAGAGAGAGTACTTCCTCCCGAAGATTAAGAGGGAGACTGTTCCAGCTGGTGGGACCCAAGTAGGCGAAACTCCTTAATTGGGCCGTGGCAGAGCGCATGCGTTTAACCGTGCATCAGCTACATGGACTACATGATAATGTATTTGTTTGTCTTTAAGGGCTGCCAAGCGACGCTCAACAATTCCATCCCAATTGGTTCAGAGTTTTAGGTGTCAATAGTGGTCAGATGATGTCATTCCCTTCTCAACAGTCTCTGAACTTGCAAACATGGCAGATTCCAAACTCATTTTCTTCATTTTATACAACCCCAAGCATGTTCTTTACCAACTCCTACCTCCACTCTGTCCCCACTCCAATCACCAATTAAGACCTAGAGCACACAACCATGTCCTCCCACCAAAAGACGACTTTCAATGTATCCCCAGATCATCATATAAAAACATTTACTAGCTTGCTATTAATTCTAGCTACTAATATTGCTCACTGTCGCTCATGTAAGCATTTCTGCGTTATTGTCAGATTGGGTTATTTCTAAATAAGCGAATATCTCATCACGTATGCAAATCGTCGCAAAGACAGTGTTACACTATGATGGCAAGGAGTGATAGGCCTACTTTTCTCGGACCTTAGTTAATCCCTCCTCGCTTCACTATAAGAATCATTATGCCAACTGGGTAATATACAGGTTGGGCCATTAAAAAGTAACCCTCTCAGGGTTTTGGGCTAATATTTAGGCCAAAAGTAGAGATTAGTGAATGAACGTTTACAGGCGCTAGTCTAAAATCTGCATGCAACGACCAAAATTTACTAAAATATGTGAAACAGAACAAAAGTTATATCACTTTTAATGAGTCCAACCGTGGTTTTTCGATGGTCAGAAAACATTCAACGCAGGAAAAAGTAACAAAACGGTTTAACTAAGTCACTTCAATTCTCTCATCGTTGTTGGCTTTGGTCGCAGATTGCTGTGTTTCTCGAGCATAGCTCCCCACCCGCGATAATCCAAGGGGTTAAGTCCGGTGAGTTTGGGGTAATTAGTCCTTCTCAATGAAACCAGGGTAATTGACCCTGAGCCAATCTTGCGTGAGGCGAGCAGTATCTTGCTGAAAGATGAATCCAGCTGGCAGCAGATGCTTGCAATCGGATATTAATTGTGGAAACAGCAATCAACGTAATAAACAACATCCACTTTCTCTTTCTCTTCAACAAAATGAAGTTGACTTTTGCCATCAAAATAAACACCAGCCAATATCATGACATGTGGCTCGAACTTCTCGCGTTCAACTATCGGTCAGTGTGTGCTGAGCGCGCGGGTTCGAGCCTCATCCGGGCGTTACTTTGCAGGGACGTTGAGCAAGTCCTTCGCGCACCATTGCTCTGCAGTACAACTGCAATTGCGCCGTCGAGGCGTGTGTGTGCACTTCTGAGCAAAAGATGTTGGAAGAAGGGCGGTATCAAATTTCAGTAATAAGAATAAGAATAAGAATCGGTCGACCAGGTTCGACATCAGATTTCTTGCCGCTGGAACAAACACGATTGTTTTGGTTGCTGATTTGTGGATTGAGGTAGAAGTTCTTCTCATCCATGAGGAACACAGGCTTCGTCTCGTAAACATTCATAGCAGTGCTGCGGAGCGTTCAAATTTCGGTGATCTGCCCAACAACATGACGGAAAGCGATGTTTATTTACCAATCTGATCGACTGCCGCTACATGGGGTCAAAGTGATGTCCGTATACGCTTGTTCCCCTTTTCTCTGCTCAATAATAATGATAATTTGTAAGTTTGCTTTACAGCAATAACTTCAGAAGTGCCTTCATAACATCGTTTTTGTTTCTTTTTCCTATGTTGAATGTTTTTACCATCAAAAATCCTCGATTGGACTCATTAAAAGTTACATAACTGTTGTTCTGTTTAAAATATTTCATTCAAATTTTGCCGTTATATACAGATATTAATTACTTTTAGGTTTGTAAAATTTAATTTACTAATCTTTACTTTTAGCCGAAAAATTGGCAAAACACCTGAAGGGCTACATTTTAATGGCCACCCTGTATATTACGGGATACGTCTTAAAATGGATTAGCTTAGCCCTACATGAAAGTTTTGACGAAACGCAGAAAACAACGATGTCATAGAAATGACATCCAGCAGACGTCAATGACACCAGAGCAATACTTGACGTCTTGCCATGAAGTCACGACGTCACGAGGGGGCTCTGAAATGCAGCGTTTAGTGCATTGGGGTCGTTTTTTCTGATGCCCTTGTTTCCAAAGCGTCGTCCCTGGCGGAGTATGTGGCGTTTGATCGTGTTTCCTTGCCATTCCTCGCTAAAGATTCTCTTGCTGTCTAGGAAAAATTGCTTCCTAAAAGAGCTGTAACGGAAGAAAAGATTATTGCAATGATTATCTATCATCGTCTACAAGTAGTGCTAAGTCCAGCGGATTAATCTTTAGATGACTTGGGACTACTTTCGCTCCCTGGTGTATTAAAACGCTCGAAGACAAAGAGACGTAGGCCAAATTCATTAGTAGTCTGCATACTAGTTGCTAAAGGTGCCTTAGCAGTAAGGTTGTGCAGTTTCTGTACCATAAACCGGCTTCTAAAGGCGGTCGTTGGTGTCGTTAATTAAACTGCTCAACACCTCGAGATTATAGTGCGCCAAGAGATCATTCTGTTGACAAATGCACTAAACGCGGGATATTATTATATCTTAATCTCAGATCGAATTTAATCGATTTCGCCGAACGTATTAGGCTTGACGTATTAGGCTTTTATTACAGACATAATGACCCCTTGCGATTCAATCACTCTCCTTGCAAAACCCGTAGATACACGAGTCACATAAAGTAATTAATTAATAATAAAATAATAATTGACAAATAATTTTAAAAATGTAAGTAATTTGCTCATATATATCTTCTATCTGAATATCTGCCCCGATGGAGAAAATACTTTTAAAAGTATTTTGAGTATAAGTTTGAATACTTGATCTCAAAAGTATTTTACATACAGGTAATGATACTTGTTTGGAAAAAGTATTTTCTATGGAACCTTCTATAGAATCTAAGCACAATATTTTGATCCAAAATGTATCACTATGGGCGCCCTTATAATTGCGTGGCTTGGCGCCGCATAAATTGTCGTTGTTATTAATCAAGTCGTATAGAATAGAGACTCAATATCGAGATACAGAATTTTGAACACCAGCAAGTCCTTTACTCATTTCTATTGTCCAGCTACATGTATTCACAAACATGCATACAGTGACATTTGCACAATACATCATCCCATTTGCCACTAGGGTCGAAAGTATTCAATCTCTCTGAAATCTTCACCTACGGATGTCATCTAATCCCCTCTTACTAAATGCTTCTGACACTCAAATTATCTGAGTTGGTTCTTCTCAGCAACTTTAGAAGCTTGATTTCGTTCTCCTCGCTAAAAATTCCCATTCCTCTCTTTCTCGTCAAGTGTTTTGTGATCTGGTTGTTCCCTACGGGTCACGTGTGTTCTGTGTCATCATCCTTCTCCTTCACTACTTCATTTAAGGCCTTTATAACTGTGTTCTCAAATTGACTACCGCAATTTCCCTCTTACTGATCGTCTCTCACCTTTTCAGTAAGTACTCAAGACAGCTGCTAGACTGACAGCCCACTTTCTTCGGTACTCTCACATCTCGATATCCTTTATCTTTCACGAACTTCATTGGCTCCCTCTGGAAAGTATTTTAGTTAAAAGTGTAAATCCTGTCACTCCAGAGTAGTTCAAATACAAGTTTTTTTAAAATGAGATAATGTTTAAAGTAGTAATTGAAATACTAGTATCTAAAAGTGCTTCACATCACTACACGTCTATGCCTAGTTTTGTGTCTCTATCTAAGCAAATTGGTTCGTCTGTCAGTCTGTTTGTCTATCTGACTGTCTGTCTGTCCGTCCGTCTGTCTTTCTGTCTACAGTGACGACGTCAAAGCGACACCGCGTAGCAAATTATAAACAAGATGACATGGAAATGACCGTAAATTCAATCGAGCGACTCGCTCCCTGCAACGAAGTCTTTCCCCGGCGGTTGGCTCACCAGCCCTCTCTAAATCCCCTGCCGCCTACGGAGGTTTCATCGCACCCAACGAATGTGGAATTAGCTGAGCAAATGGAGGCTGAATGCTAGCCGAATGCTACAAGACGAATGCTATTCGCCGACTGCTACTGGCCAACTGCTATCAGTCGACTGCTGCTAGCCAGCTGAGATGGCTGACTGAATAATGTGATAATGATGACGACGATAATATAACATATCTACATGTACGCACGCGTCCACACGCAGGTATAAAGGATGAAACAGGGACACATGAAAAAGGGATACGCTTGCAGAAAGACTAGTGGGTTAACGAATATCTGGAGGGGCGTAGCGAGAGAGAGACGGAGAGACAGATAGAAAGAGAGAGACACACAGAGAGACAGAGACGGGCAGAGCGATATACAGAGAGAGTGAAGGAGTGACAGACAAGGAGAAGGGATTAAGAGACGCACGGAGGGAAAATGGGAGGGGCAGAGGATTGGCTGAGAGGAAAAGACTGAAGTAGGCATGGACATACAGAGGGAGAGTGCATGACGTGCATGAATTATTGATGGGATGAAGACGAGGCTGTCTTTGCCGACGAACTCTGACATTTCGCATTACATTCTGCCATCAATGTAAGCTCATCAGAGAGACACGTTGAAACAACGACTCCCTTCCCGCTTCCCCTTCCCTCTTCCCACTTCCCTCTCCGCATGGACCACCTTCCGTCCACTCAAGCACTTCACACACGACAGTAATCTTCCTTCACTCCACACCTTCACTCATTCCAGTCATGACACCATCTTTCTCAGCAGCATTATTCCTTCCCGTCTTCGCCCACTCATCTCATCCTCCATTCAGCGCACATCTCCACCTATTCCGGTCGTCTCCCTCCCGCTCCAGAACCCCTTTAGAACTCCATCCATCTACTCCTATATAACTACCTCACCAGCCACTCCATCTTTACCCCTTACTCCTTCCATTTAACCACACCATCCATTTCCTATTCTTTCATCTTTACCATTGACTCCTCCCAGTTACTTTCACTGTCCATCTTCGCCAATTCCAGTCATCTTCCTTTCCCTCTGTCCACTCCCTCAAACGATAATAAGCCCTTTTACTCCACCCGACTGAAATAAACAAGAGGAAGTCTTTGTTCATGTTGCAGTAACTAGATGTGAGCCATCCTCACACGGTAACGTCTAGGTAAAGAATTTTCATTTCCTACCCTCTCCCACACCCCTTTTCCTTTTCCACCTCCCCACCAAACTCGTCCTATCCCCTTCCACTTCTGTTCCCTTGCCATCCCTCTCTCCCCTACCTATCTCATCATTCCTGCACAATACCCTCGCTCACAAAATGATGTTCATTTCTTCTAGTCCATTCTTGCAAGCAGTGTGGCCAACTGTTTTTATTGGATTCTTCGTAATATTTGTATGGCTTAAAAGCCACACGCTTATTACATCAATGGACCAACACATCTTACTATATTCTAACCTTTCGTAAGATAACCATGCCCTGAGGTTTTTCTCAATTATGCAGTCTTACTTCTTACCACACAAAACATTAATTTAATTGACCTTACTTTATCCTAACATATACTGAACACGCGAGGCCCTACCTTAAAATGCTCTTACATAATATTGTTCAGACCAAACCTCAACATGTCTTACAATACTTTATCATACCTTTGCAGATATTACCATACCTTATCAGACCTTACCATACCTCATGTAATCTGCGTCTCTCTGTCTTCGTCTGTCATTTAACTCCGCAAAACTGTCTTTCTGATCGTCTGGCTGCATGCATGCTCCAGCCTGTCTTCGTCTGTCTGTATGTATGCCTGTTAATCCGTTCAATTCTGTCGTTTCGTCTCGCTTTACTAGGTCCAATAGGAGTGCGTCAGAAGAGGCAACGGACCCAATTTGACTCGCTCGACCACATGTTTGGTATCAATATGCATCATCATACCAAAACTAACAGAACCGGTTTGTCGAAAGCAACGGAACAAGAGGCAAGTGGCAAACTTACTCGGTACCATATTTAATTCTTTACTCAACCGCAATAACAAACTAAACGGAACCGTCTTCTGTAGTAATGTGAGAAGAAAATCGTACCCGATTTTCGTGACATACTATATACTAGTATGTTGCATTTTATAATCTGAATGAAACCATTATTTCCAATCCTTGAAACATGGAGCAAATAGCAGTCTACACTTGGTATATGATAGTTTAAGTTGCAATATTAAACTAAATGCAACTAGTTCCTCCTATTATATCGAGCAAAACATGAGTCGTAGAGTGGTTTTAAACGCACTAGTCCAGTTCTATCTGATCTAAATTCCGTCGGGTTTAAATGAATGCAAAAGCAGCTTGAGAATCGTGTACTTACTTCGTAACATACCAGATATGTCCCGTTGAGTTTAACCTCATCAGTCGGTTCTTAACAGTAATCTCATGGAACTGGGCCCTCTTTTCATTCCGGAAGAACGTGTCCGGAATCCAGACGTGGTTCAGGTTGTTTTCGCCCAGTCGCACCTGGAATATCTTCCGGTGAATCGGTGGAAAGGTCAGACGAGGGTCCCTCCAGGCCTGTCTTAGGTACATGCTGACGGCATAGTCCTAGGCAGGTAAATCAAGCATTCATCTACAGTCACCACAGCGTATACATCCGCAGTAAATCTGTTGTACATTCATTGTACACCTACAGCACATTCGCATCATGTCCCGTACTCTGGTAGTGCCAGTCCCAAGCTTATGTCAAGGGGAGGAGAGCGAGACTAATGATCTTTGTCATCTAGGTTTTCCAAAAGTTCCGGAATGGCCGTGACAATCCCGGAATCGACCTAGGTAATCCCGTGTCACGGGCAATGCTTATTTCGTCCCGGAATCCAGGAAAAGGCCTTGTTAAGTAATTACAAAAGATCGTGCGATTCTATGACGTCTTAGTACTCTGAATTGATAAAATAGCGGGTTACTACGCGCTCCATATATAACACAAGGCACTACACGGATCGCTAATTTTGTAACGTATACCCATTCTTTGCAATTGTTTGGCATAGGTTGAGGCCCAGACTAAGTTACATCATGCTAAATAAGGCTATGCTAAAAAATAATATAATTTTAATCGAATTGATGGTGTAGAATGTGAGCAGTGCGAGCAATAATTCCAGTGTTCTTTGCAATTTTTGAGGTGATATTATTTTTGTGATATTCGTCTTGCCAAAGCCTTCTGTTTTTCAATTCATTGACCGTTGAAACCACGGATCTCGTTAATCAGAGGGACTTTGCATTAGTCATCTGGATCGGCCGATAAGCAGAGAGACGATAAATTATATAATATATGCGGATCATATTGCTTTGCGTTCGCGGCGGCCACCCATCGCTCTTCTGCTAATACCATCCGGGGTTCCCTCCCAACAGGGATTTGCGGCGGTGGCGTCAGTCAAGAACAGCCACCAGAGTGTCGAACACGATAATAATTGCACGGATGTATGTAGACGTAGAATAACCGACGGATTTTCTGAGAAGACCTCGAAGGTGTTTCTATGTCTGTATCTGATTCATATACGAAGATATGATGTTATTGTTCTGTTCCAAAATAGAAGTTAATCTGAAGGTGAATGATGATAGAAACACTGGCAATTTTCGAGGTCTACAGCGATGTCTAGAACGTGAACAATTTCAATGAACTGATTTGGGCAGGTTTCAATGTCCATCTGGACCGAATTCAGGACAAATGACGAAACATTCCATGTGGTGGAAGAAACAAGGCTCCTGCAGAGGAAGATCTAAGAAATGTGTGAGGCACATTTTGATGGGTGATTCCCTACTAAGAACCATAATGGAGGGAAGAATAGAAGAAAAGAACAAAGTGACGACCCCGAGTGATGCTCCCGGACTGGATGATGAAGGACAGTTACAGCAAGCTGAAGCAGGAGAGGGCAAGACAGCCTGATAGTTTGCGACACTGGATGTTCGGACCTGCCTCAAGTCGGATAACCTGAAGAAGCAGAAGATTGGGACAGATTCCTTAACCAAATTATCTCATTACAATGGGTGCCAGGTCTCTGAGTAGATATCTAGGAGGGGCGCTATATCATATCGTATTGTGATTGATTAATTGAATACTAAGCCATTTAAGGCTCCCATTACTGGACAGCGCTAGCGAGATATTGAAGTCTCTTGGTACCAGTATATGAATCGACATTATCATATCAAGAGACGACTTGTGGTATAATGGTAACTGATTAATAAGTGGTCTCCCTGACTTTACAATGTGCATCGGTTAAAATATAATGGAGATTTAAAAACATTATGTTATATTACACAATATTACACAATATTACACTATATTGCCTCTACTGGGCGCAGTTGTGTATCGCTATGTTCTGTGACTTGTGATCGGATGGTCGTCGGTTCAAATCTGCTTCAACCAAACTGCATAGCAACCCTCGAAAATATGCTCACCCACCATTTTCAGTGAGGAAGGCATTGGAAAATCCCCCATCTCATCTTATCCCCGAGTGGCATATAAGTCAATGAACCTACCATCGCGCTGGGAATTCATCGTCATCGTTATCAGCAGCAGCAACAGCAACATCTTCATCATCAGCATCTTCACCATCAGCATCTTCATCATCGTCATCAACATAATAATAATCATCATCATCGTCGTCGTCTTCGTCATCATCATCAGCATCATCATCATCGTCGTCGTCATCATGGTCATCGTCATAATACAACTAATAATATTTTTATTATAATTATTATTGTTATTAATAATATTAATAGTATTAGTAATAGTAATTATAACATTGCATGCAGTTGGACAATTTCGCTAATTAACAACTAATGGATAATTGTGAATGACTAGTGTAATATTATAGGTAAATAATGTATATAAGTACCATGGTCTGTTCGTTAATAGAGTAGAAGCTGTTGATATATACTCCAAGCTTAACTTCCGTAGGACGATCTGTACGACAAAAACACAGAAATTAAAACGTTGATTGTTGATTCTGTGCTAAATTCTTATTCGTAGTAATCGGTCATACAAGGTAATAGTGATAACAATAGGTCACACAGTGTAGCAATGATTGTCATTTTATTAGCAGTAGTAGTATCCCTATAATAATGTTATCAATAGTAATAGCGATAGCAATAGTAAGAGTAATAGGTCGTACAGAGTAATAGTGATATCAATAGGTCATGCAGAGTAATATTAATAGTTACTTTAGTTGCAATAGTGGTTTTAGTAATATAACCAGTGCTAATAGCGAAGGCAATAGTGAGAGCAGTTGGTTGTACAGAGTAGCAGTAACAGTAGAAGTAGCAGTTGTAGTGATAGCAATAGACATAGTAATAATGATAGCCATGATAATAGTGATAGGTTGTACAGAGTAGTAATAATAGCAGTGGTAATAAACACACCCATCAGCAATGAGAAGGAGATTAAGTTATATAAATTAATTAATGAGGAGCAGAGGTCTAAAGGCACGTTTTAGTAGACGCTCGTCGTTAATGGTTAAAGTTGAGAAAAAATGCCGGTGTAAAGACTTCAAGTTACCCCTCATTTCAGGTTACCCCCCTGTAATCTGAAATCGATTTCAGATTACCCCCTTCGAGTTCACATTACCCCTTCTCTGAATGAGTCTAAATGTTAAATTGTTATGATTTGAACTAATGATAATCAGTCTGCTGAATAAAACACTTGACGCATATAAGATAGAAGGCTAGTTTTAACGTGTGAAAAATAAATAAAAGTCAAAGAAATGTAAATTGTATGAAACCAGTAATACACGTGATCAAAGAGCATATGATATAGGATGATTTGATCTCAAAAGTCATCGATAATAACGAACTCTCTGTAGGTATATTTCTAGACCTTGCGAAAGCATTCGATACTGTGAATCACAATGTCCTCGTAAAAAAATAGAGAACTAAGAAGTGAGAGGTGTCCAATTAAATTGGTTTGTTAGTCATTTTGATAATCGCTCCCAATGAGTTCGCTGCAATGGCACTATACCTGATAGGGCTATTATTGCCTATGGAATTCCACAAGGTTATTATCGTGTGCCACTCCTATTCCTTTTTTATATAAATGACCTAGCTTATGTGTCCTCTACGATATATGTTGTATAAATAAACTCACGATCGACCTGGATAAGACCAATTTTATTATATTCAGTTCCCATAGGAAATTGTACCAAAGGATATATATCCACTTAAAAGTCGCACCCATCAGCCAGGTAAAGTCCGTCAAGTGTCTTGGGGTGTATTTTGACCACCATCTATTTTGGGTCGTATAAATATGTATGTGTGGCACGGTGGCCGATTGGTTAGAGCGGTCGGCCCATAACGCTCAGTGTGCGCTGAGTGAGCGGGTTCGATCCACGTCCGAAAAGTCACTGTGCAGGGACTTGAGCAAGTCATTCGCACACAATTGCTCTGCAGTACAACTGTAGTTGCGTCGTCGAGGCGTGTGCACTTCTGACAAAAATATGTTAGAGGAAGGCCGATATCAAATTTAAGAATTAAACAAATATTTATCTCATTGCCAATAAAATAGCTAAAAACATCGGGTTACTATCCATAGTTTTTCACATTAACCCATATATCTATCAGACTTCAGCTATATTTACTACACTTTGATTTAATGATTTACCAGTATTTGGTGTTCCAATTACACATCAATGCTTACAAAACTTCTAGTTCTACAAAAAGGCGAAAGAAATCATCATAGCCTAAGATCATAGGTCTTATATGGCAGTGTCTATAGAAGTGAACACATTGACCTAATATTTGAGGATCTTCAATTAATAAAATTAGATTGAATAAAAATACTTCAAATCGGTATATTTTTTTACCGTTATGAGCACTGTCTCCTACTATTTATTCACGGGTTCAGATATCCAAACCTATTGCATCCGAAATCCCCGCGCATACCGCCCTGTTAGAAACCGGACAAACCAAGTAAAATTTATTGCAGGTATTGTATTTACACATTTCTAGAGCGCTTCTAGTAGGATGAACCGTTCAGAAGCGCTGCCAGTGCGCAAGTATCCGCGAGAAGTAGGTTGTGAGAAAAGCAAAAGAGAATGAGAGACTATCAGATAGAATTTTGGAGCGAAAAGATGGAGAAAGCCCATTCCACAGAGAGGGACCAATTGAAGCAAATGATGGAGACTGAGCCATTGTTGTTATAGTTCGAGGATAACATTTTGTCTTAGATCTTCGGGCCCGTTGATCTGGAACGCTCTTCGGCTGGTTCTTCTATTACCCCTCAGTCACTTAAAAACAAGTTGCATACTTTTTAATGACCATGTCAGATTCCCACAGGGACCGGTCTATGACATATCAGATTTTATCACTCTGGCTTTTGATCCCACACGGGTCGCCCATGCACACCTCCCAAATAGTTAAATTAGTTAACTAGTCAATTTAAGAATTCTCTTTGTTTCTGAGAACTGATTGATTTCTCCCAGTGCGCCTAGAATAAAAACAATGTGAAATTGCTAATACGGCGGATTTAATTTCTGTTGGCAATTCTGCTACTTCGATGTCCCTTCTAGCAGGATTTCAATCCCATTCGGGGCTCCCTCTATAGCCTTTAGTTTTATGTTTGGTGTTCTTCAGTTTTGCTGCCTGTTGTGGCTACAAATAAGCAAATAAATTACTGGTGATGAGGGCTTTGAAGGTCAAAAGAGCCAACTTATATGTTATTCTGAATTGATTGATCGATTGATTGAACATAGGTAGGTGTAGGCCTACTGATGATGAGGGCTGTGTAGGTCAAAAGAGCCAACTTAATTGTTATTCTGACTTCAACAGGAAGAAAATGCAGCTGGTGGAGTAGGACATGTAGGTGGTGGGACACTCAGCACTACTCGAGCTAAGGTGTTTTGGATACGTTGTAGCCTTTTGAGTTCCAGGTCTGACAGATAGAAAAAAGTGAATTAGCATAACAAGGGCGAGATGAGACAAGTGAGCAGGCTATGGTTTCCAACATATCTTTAGTTACAGCCGACCTAATGTGAAAAATTGCCCTGATGTAATTGAAACAAGATGAAACAAGATTACAAAGGCTTGTTATGTGAAGTCGAAATGTGAGCTTGCTGTAGAGCGTAACCCCAAGTGTTTTGACAGTTTCAGACATATCCCTTGATGTATGCGTAGACCTGATTGTTAAGTATTGTTGTATAGCAAAAATCTCAACCTCATTGCCCCAGGTTCCATGGTGGGCCATATTACTTGCGTTTATATATTCAACAATACCAGAACAGCTGCCCAATTTTAGGTTGTTAATTAAAACGAATATAAGCACTAATGGCAAATGTATTATCTCGCAAAATAATCAATCATATGCGTCTAAATGAACAAAAGCAAATAGCCTAACTGTTTTCAGTGGTAATTTGAGGCGGGACGAGTGGCCTTCAAGCTACCACCGTCTAGGGTAGCTTGCAGCTGATTTCTTATTACCCCTGGAGTAGGCCTAATCTGAAATCGAAGGGGGTAACTTGAAGGCGATTTCAAGTTACCCCCCGGTAACTTGAAATCGATTTCAAGTTACCGGGGGGTAAGATGAATTATGAATTGGGGTAATCTGAAATCGCCCATGTAAAGATTTCAGGTTACCCCATTTCAAGTTACCCCCGGTAATCTGAAATCGATTTCAGATTACCCCAGAGGTAATATGAAATCGATTTCATACTACCTCCTCCGTGTTCACATTATTCCCTCCGTGAAAGAGACAAAATGTTAAATTGTCCTGCTTACAAGTGAGTTGCAATTAAAAGATAATATGTAGGCCCTATATTGAATAAAACACGTGACACATACAAAACGGAAAACTCTTTTAATATGTGAAAAATATATAAAAGTCAAATTGTATGAAACCAGTAATACACTAGATCAATGTGCATCACATATTACATGCACACATAGAATATAATACAGATTCAGTGAAACTAGTGAAGAAATTAATGCAATTACAACAATAATTACAACAATTAGGTACACAGAACTTCTGACTTGATAACACAATCCTCTACTTATCCGTTAAAAGTAGAAAAATATTTAGCAAATTACGATATCAGCTAACTGGATGGGAACTAGTAAGTGAAAGAATAATTACCATCAGACCACTAACAGGGCCCTACCAAGATGACCCTGATACAAGTGTATGCACCAACAAGTACAGCCACAGACGAAGAAAAAATGAGTTCTCTGAACAACTGCAGGATGTCATGGAGGCGATACCAGAATATGATCATAGGCGACTTCAACGCATAAATAGGCAAGGACAGGACAGGATGGCTGGATGTCATGGGAACAGAGGCCGCTGGAAAGAGAGATGACATTGGAGAAAGAATGCTTAGCTACTGCAGTAACAACAAACTGAAAGTACTGTTGGTGGCAGCATGTTCAAATACAAAAACATACACATGGATACCTGGAGATCTCCAGATGGTGGAACCACACACAAAATCAATTATATATGTCTCTTCAGAAGATGGGCATCACCACTACAAGATGTAGGCGCATACAGACGAGCTGACGTCGCCTCGGATCACTACGTGGCTATTGCAACAATAAGACTGAAATTGGAAAAATCTGGTAATTAGAACTGAATGTAAGACTATAGATATTGCAAAGCTGAATAAAAATGATACCAAGCAGAAGCTCCAACTACAGCTAAAAATCGATATAGGGCGGACAAAAAGACATGGACAGAAACAAGGCTAAGTGAACCAGAAGTGGCAGCAAAGAAAGGTGACTCCAAAACGTTACATAAAATAGCGAAGAAGCTGTCTGTTGAGGGGCGCAGAAAATGTCTGTTAGAGATAAGAGCGGAAACACATTTCGGAAACACGACGAACAAGAAACGAGATGGAGGGAACGTTATAATAGTGTCCTTAACTGCTCAGTACCAATAATATAAAAAACAAATTCAGTTTAGACATGGATCCCCAAACAATTGATGAAGAAATCGGCGAATGGTTTTTAATTGTCTCCAGAGTACGCCAGGGATGTGTACTTTTTACCAATATTATTCCTACTAGGTTTTGAATGGATAATGAGAAGAAGCACATGCCGAGATCCATGTAATAGAATACAAAGACACGAAGAGGCTTGTCGATTTGGATTTGCGTATGACATTGCACTCCTTAAAAATTGCCACCGCAGCTCCATCGCATCTCACTCAGCCCCAATATTTCTAGTTTGTATTCTTACAGCTCCCTCACCCCTTGCGCCAGTTTCCCTGTAATATATAACATTCTTACATTCCAGTATCCAATTCTTGCCATGGATATGGTCGTTAAATCGACTTCAAGTTACCCCCGGGGGTAACTTGAAATCGATTTCAAGTTACCAGAGGGTAAGGTGAATGGGGGGTAATCTGAAATCGCTACACCGGTGGCCCGGTACGTGACGTTTTGGGGCAGCCGTTTGGTGCAGCCGTTTTGGCGCAGGACGTTTTGGCGCAGGATGATTTGACGCAGATCTCTTATACAATAATATTGCATATTACGGTATATATTTTAAAGCCTAAGTGGAAGCTGGATTGATGAAAATATTCAAGCTTAAATGGAAGCGGGAGTGATGAAAATATTCATGCTGAAATGGAAGTGGGATTGATAAAAAATAATCATGCTTAAATGGAAGCTGAATTTTTAAAAAGACTGTGACTATAAGGGTTCCATGACGAGTTTAATTCTCGCATCCATCCCGCACCTATAAGCAAGATTCTGTTCATCACTCCAGTTCCCAGTTTAGCATAATTATTTTCATCGATTATGCTTCATATTACATTATATTATACATCAGATATCTGCGCCAAAACGTCCTGCGACAAAACGTCCTCCGCCGAAACGGCGCTGCGCCAAAATGTCCTTGCCCCAAAACGGCTGCGCCAAAACGTCCTGACCCGACAAAATGCCACAAGCATCTGAGCAGAGAGCATAGACACAGGGAGAGAGTTACAGGAGTGATGAGTCTTCTAACCATTCAATGTGATTCATATTAATTTTCATGATCTTACCTTTCATCGGTGGTTCTTGTTCGTTATAGTAGTGAAGTAGTTTGGTGATGACTTCCTTTGGACTAAAGAACAAATCACCTTGTTGTTATATAACTATCCACATCTTATTGGTATTGTATGTGCAGCTGTCTGTATCGTATATATAGTGCAGACACTTATTCCGTATTCTCGGTCTCCTTTCTTTCGAATCTTGCTTGTACTACGTTGTGAATAATCATATTATAAAGAAATTGAAAAGCAACTCTCAGCCGGTATTTCTGCCCCTAATTCCAACGGCGGTTGGAGGTCATGATATTATTAGGCTATATGTTTATTCACTATTCAACCCTTTATGTCGGGGAAAGTCTATGCAAAGCCTTAGACTATAGAATATGCGTCAAACATAATAATAATAGATAATACAGAGAAGCGCAGGGCTGAGGGTTCGATTCCCGCATCGCCCGTAAGGTTGACTAGTCCTTCTTATTCATAGATTCATTCATTACGAAAATTTATATAGCGCTCCTTTTAGGCTACTACTCAGGAGCGATCCCGACCCTGACACGGCTATTACTGCTTCTGCTAGGCAGCGTTGGTTAAATTAGATGTAGGCCTATAACGTCATGAGCGTCTCGCATGGCTGCCGACAGTTAAATTCGACTCCTATGCGCATTTGTCAACATTTTTCGTGCTAGATGTGTAATCATTCTACGGCTTGTCGATTTTAGATTAAACGAAGATTATCATTATTATGTGAAAGCGCGTAATAACTTCTATAACAATGGAATAAATTATATCTACTAAAGATGCGTTCCTGGTAACGAGACAAAGGCACCCATGGCTCTTCCATCGGAATTGTCTCCGAGACGAGCATTCAAATGTGTCCGTCGTGAGCCGAGTCCCTGCCCCCGGAATACTGATCAGACGGAGCCAATCCGTGGAAATGTCCAAATTATGGACCATCAATCGAGCTGTGCCTGACAGATTAGCCAGTAACATCAACGAATAATCATCTCTGCTAGCAGTTGCTACCAAAGTAGATAATACACTCACTGGTGTTTGTCTAATGTTGGAGCACGACCACTGCCATTATATATGGCATCAATGTCTACTTGTATTGTCACAAGTGTCTAGCTGATGGGTCAAGCTAAATACGTCCTATTATACGGGAATATTAACCATTGCATCTACTACAGTAACTATTACCATACCAAGCATCACTGTTCAGACTGTGGCCACATATAAAACGTCTGATGTATCCCAGCGTGTCTGATTACTGGAACGAAGTGTTTGCTCGCAAAGTAATCAATCAAACTGAAGTAGACGAAGCCTAGGGAAAGCTGGGTCTTATATTGACGCGCATCATAAATACCAGATTACCTGACCTTGCGCGTGGGGTCATTGAGCTGCCGCCGATGAGCGCACTCATGAAATGACTCACAGAGACAGTTTATATGGAAATCAGGTCATCTTCTCAGAGTGATTTTAGTTACGGCGTTCCTTGCTCATCAAACCCATCATCATCATCGTCGTCGTCGCTGTCGTCGTCATCATCATCTCGATCGACTCAGCCTCCGAAGATGGTATCGTTAACGATAATTGTAGGCGTGCGATGCACTTAGGAAGACGATGGGGCATCTCTTGACTGCAGAGGCAGAGAGAGAGAGAAGAGGGAGGGAGGAGCGGACAGACAGCCACGATGGGATGTCGCTCAAGTCCAACGGACGATCACCAGCGATTAAATGATTCAAGTGGAACCAACATGAAACCTAAGAACACAACAGTCTGCCTATGGCTGCCTAGGAGTCTATGTGTGTCTGTCTGTGACTGTCTCTGCATGGATATGTCGGTTCGTGTCTTTATCTTCTGTATTTCTGTAAGTGAACGTACCCGCTCCTCCGACAGTTGTTCTCTCTCTCTCCCTCTCTCTCTCTCTCTCTCTCTCTCTTACCACACACACACACACACACATATATATATATATATATATATATATATATTCGCCGCATATACGCATTTGTTTCTGTCCCTTCACACGTGTATCTCTTTCTAATCGTCTCTTTTGTTTACTGAATCTGTTTCTGTTTCTTTACTCCATTCTTCTTCTTTGCCTCCACTATTCTATCCTTCTGTGTCTCCATTGCTCTCCGTCCTTCTGTCTTCGCCTCAATGTATGTTTCTGTGTCTGTGTCGACTCATTTCTTCCTCTAATCATCCATCCTATTTGCAACGCTTCGCCATTTTTATCTCCTACCCCTCTCTGTTTCTTGGCCTCGGCTCATCATCGTCAATTTCAAGTTATCTTTTATCGAGATCTCTGCTCTCGTCATCTTTGTTTGTTTAGTTATCGCATTCTCCATTTATCAGCCTCTCTAGACGTACATCTATGTGTCTCTCTTTACCTCTGTCACTCTTTCTCTCTAGGTCAAGCCTTCTTCCTTTTTTCCCTTGTTTCTTCTCTCTCTCTCTCTCTCTCTCTGTCTCTCTCTCTCTCTGTCTCTCTCTGTCTCTCTCTCTCTATCTCTCTCTATCTCTCACTTTCTTACTCGCCCTTTATCTATCAGTCTTTATGTTTCTTTATCTCGCTATGTCTTTCTCCTTTCCTATCGCTAGGGAACCCTTGCTTTATCTGTCTGTCTCTCTTTCGCTCGCTGTTTTATTAGAATTCATGTTTTCTATCTCTGTCTGTCTGTCTGTCTGTCTGTCTCTCTCTCTCTGTCTTTCTGCCACTGGGTTTGTCTCTCTTTATCTCTCTGTCTCTCTCACTTTACCGCTCTCTTTATCTTTCTCTCTTTCTCTTCTCTGTCTTTCTGTCTCTGTCTTTCTGTCTCTGTCTTTCTGTCTCTGTCTTTCTGTCTCTGTCTTTCTGTCTCTGTCTTTCTGTCTCTGTCTTTCTGTCTCTGTCTTTCTGTCTCTGTCTTTCTGTCTCTGTCTTTCTGTCTCTGTCTTTCTGTCTCTGTCTTTCTGTCTCTGTCTTTCTGTCTCTGTCTTTCTGTCTCTGTCTTTCTGTCTCTGTCTTTCTGTCTCTGTCTTTCTGTCTCTGTCTTTCTGTCTCTGTCTTTCTGTCTCTGTCTCTGTCTTTCTGTCTCTGTCTTTCTGTCTCTGTCTTTCTGTCTCTGTCTTTCTGTCTCTGTCTTTCTGTCTCTGTCTTTCTGTCTCTGTCTTTCTGTCTCTGTCTTTCTGTCTCTGTCTTTCTGTCTCTGTCTTTCTGTCTCTGTCTTTCTGTCTCTGTCTTTCTGTCTCTGTCTTTCTGTCTCTGTCTTTCTGTCTCTGTCTTTCTGTCTCTGTCTTTCTGTCTCTGTCTTTCTGTCTCTGTCTTTCTGTCTCTGTCTTTCTGTCTCTGTCTTTCTGTCTCTGTCTTTCTGTCTCTGTCTTTCTGTCTCTGTCTTTCTGTCTCTGTCTTTCTGTCTCTGTCTTTCTGTCTCTGTCTGCCTATCTATCTATATATATATATATATATTGTTATCTCTCTCTCTGTATCCCTCTCTCTTTCTCTGTCTCTGTCTGACTCTCTCTTTTTTCATTCTCTTTTCTCTCTCTCTCTTTCTGTCTCTCTCTCACTCTTTAATTCTCTCTGTTCAGTGGCCTTGTCTCACTCATTCACTCATTCTCTCACCCACCTCCTGTATTTTCAACATGGCCTTTCTTTTTCCTCTCGATCCTGGAATAACTGCGCTTCATTTGACATACGAATAACGAGATCAGCGTATCTCTGAACGTCTGTCTGAATCTGCTATTCTGTCTGTCTGAGAAAGTCTTAATCTCATCAAATTTCTTCACCTTCTATCCCTACAAAATAGATTGGAGGAATTGTCTCTAGGACAAAGCGAACTGTTCGTTTTAGAGGGAAGAGTTGTTCTTCTATTACAAAAACAGTTCTACTTTCCAGGAACAATTGTCACGCTGTTCCAACGCGGATTTATGGAGAATTTCAGAGGTATACGCTAGTCTATTGATTGGCTTGCTGGACTGTGAGTAAAGTGACACATATAAGTATATATATACATATATAGGGTATGTATGTATATATGTATATATAAAGTAGGGATTCGAATCCCAGCAGCGCTATCTGGCAAATTCAGCTAGGATGAGTACACCGATCTTACACCATCGTTGGGAAGCTGAGATGGCAAGTGATTGGACTGGTCACCCGCCCACATATGCCGAGACTAAGAAACTGAAGTCGCTAGTGCTTCATACAAATTAAGGCTTTCCCATGGGTAGTTTCAAGGGACTGCTAGTTGTTTCTTCTCTTACACTTTTTCCACTGCATTTGTTATACATCAGTCTCTCTATATTAGACAATGTAGCAGTAGCTTCAGTGCGTCGATCATCGCCCCCTCCCTTATCCAGGCTTGGGACTGGCACTGCTAGAGTGCGAACAGTGGAGGTGTTTATAAATTACATTATTTTAGTCTATGTAGGCCTATACATTAATACATATTCATAGGTTATAGCCTTCGAAATTAACTGTATATGTGCCTGGCTGTATGCCTGGCTATGTACCTGGCTGTATGCCTGGTTGTATGCCTGGCTGTGTGCCTGGCTGTGTGCCTGACTGTATACGCCTGGCTGTATGCCTGGCTGTGTGCCTGGCTGTATACGCCTGGCTGTGTGCCTGGCTGTATGCCTGGCTGTGTGCCTGGCTGTATACGCCTGGTTGTATGCCTGGCTGTATGCCTGGCTGTATGCCTGGCTGTATACGCCTGGCTGTGTGCCTGGCTGTATGCCTGACTGTATGCCTGGCTGTGTACCTGGCTGTATGCCTGGTTGTATACGCCTGGCTGTATGCCTGGCTGTATGCCTGGCTGTGTGCCTGGCTGTATACGCCTGGCTGTGTGCCTGGCTGCATGCCTGGCTGTGTGTCTGGCTGTATACGCCTGGCTGTATACGCCTGGCTGTATACGCCTGGCTGTATGCATGGCTGTGTGCCTGGCTGTGTGCCTGGCTGTGTGCCTGGCTGTATGCCTGGCTGTGTGTCTGGCTGTATGCCTGGCTGTGTGCCTGGCTGTATGCCTGGCTGTGTGCCTGGCTGTATGCCTGGCTGTATGCCTGGCTGTATACGCTTGGCTGTGTGCCTGGCTGTATGCCTGGCTGTATGCCTGGCTTTATGCTTGGCCGTATGCCTGGATGACTGCACGGCTGCTTTCTTGACCATTTGCTTGGTTGCGTTTCCTTGTAAGTAAGTAACATAAATTATAAGGAATTGAAAAAACTTTGCGGTGTTCAATTTGTGATGGCTCAAAATATACACCCCCATCCGACGTAATCTAATGGAAAACCTTTCACGGCGTTTCAGACTTAATGCACGGAACTTCATCAGCGATGGTCTCTGGAGACTAACGTAGAAGCAGTCGGGTCATGATCACCATCATCACTACCATCGGCGTCGTCATCATTGTTGTCACTGTTGTCATTACCATTGTTATCATCATCACCTTCATCACCACCACCACCATCGCCGCCACCATCGTCATCGCCACCGCCATCGTCGCCGTCGCGTTCGTCGTCGTCGTCATTATCATCATGAGCATGAGTATCATAATCAGCATTGTCATCTCCTTCATTATAAGCATTATCACAGTAGTAGCGTCATAATAATTTTCCTCAGTATTATCGTCATCATCAGCATCACTATCATTACCGTCGTCGTTCTTATCCTCGTGACGATTATGCTGATTATTGTTGCTATTATAATCATAATCATTAACATAATCATAATTTTCATCATTGCATGCATCGTATCACCATCATCATTAATCTGTTCGCAACGTCATCATCATCGTCATCATCATCATCAGTATCATGCACTGTCATCGCCGTCATCATAGTTGATCTATAATGATGTGATGCTTCTGTCTAGTAAATGTTTTTTTATCACGCATGCAGCAAACTGATCAATCCTGAGAATAATTTCTTGCGTTTCAAGGAACTCGTTCTTTAGGTCCAGAGAAACATTACTCCCTATTTCAAGTCAACTTTTGTGATTCTAGAGAAATTTTGTTGAACTAAACAGAATCAGTTAATAAAATATAATATATAATAATAATAATAATAAAAATAATAATAATAATAATAATAATAATAATTTGATTTGTAGTTCTAATTCCCTTAGTTCTAGGATTTGAAATGAAATATGATGGTTCTAGTTCGGTGAACTTATTTTCAGATATTTAATATTAAGTACAGGTGTCTTAATGACAATACCTATGCTGGTTCTAGTTCGGCAAACTTATTTTCAGAGATTTTTGATTAAATACAGGTGGCTTAATGACAATGCCTATGCTGGTTGTAGTTCGATAATAATAATAATAATAATAATAATAATAATAATAATAATAATAATAATAATAATAATAATGTGATATTTGAGGCAGCGGACGTGGTGGGCGGAAAATTTTTAATGTACGACTATTTAGCAAAAATACCGCGTAACGAGTAATCGTCAGAGTTGGATTTTAGCATCGTCTAACGGATTAACAACTCGTGACCTGATTGATTATATTCACCACATCTTATTCGCCAAGATCACAACACGATTGGTTTGTCAAACTTAACTTTCGTTTCAACTTATATGTAGCCGTGCATTTGAATTGATGGCCGCTTGCCATGCTTTAAGGCCAGCAACGTCAACGTTGCCAATGGCAACGATTACTGTTTAAATGGCGGCGCATTTGAAAACAAACCGAATTGAAACTCAGATGAATCAAAAACCTTGTAAGGGCCAGGGGGTTTGCGGGGTGTGTTGGTTGTCCTTTAAAACCCATGCCTCAGATGGCACGATGCACCGGCACAGCCCTCGAACCGCCCCTTGTCCAGGTTCCGACCAGCCACCGGCGGACGGCCCTTTAAAGCATAATACCACAAGACAGTCGTCTTCTACCACTAGCGTGCAGATCTCTTATTCACGGGAGCTGTCGACGGACGTTGGGCCGATCGCTTCTCAGCTCTCACATCCTGCTTCACCCGGTCTTCTGATTAAGAGAATCCCAAAAGCAGCAAGGCCATCTTGTGCTGCTCTCCTGGCCGATATAATCCAAGCAATTGTAAGAGAACCAAATTGCGTTGCAAAATGGTTCGATTTGCTGGCCTTCGGTGGAACTGTACTAGTGAAGCGAAGAAGAGGTGGACGAAAGCACAACATGACCAAGATGATTTTGTCCCGCATTACTGAATGGGGACTGCAGGGGCCAGACCAGTCGACTAACGATGAATTGTCATTGACGTCAAGTCGTAAGCTCAAGTCCGCTAAATGCGACCACGCCAGGTATTTTGCCTCAACAGTTGCAAGCAAGCTGGAGGAAGGCAATTTCAAAGCAGCCATCCGTCTCATCTGCAGCGAGGATAAACCGGCGCTGGACACATCGGACACTCTGGCCGCGCTTAAGAAAAAGCACCCGCCTGCACCAGTGGACAGGAGAAAACCGTGTGATCCAGACAGTTCCGATCGCTTCATCCCGCTTCAAGTTTCTAAAGAAGATGTCGCTAGGGCAATCTCCTCTTTCCCTGCGGGTTCGGCTGGTGGTCCAGATGGCATAACTCCACAACACTTAAAGGATCTGATGGCCCATGGAGTAGATGACAACATCGGGCAACATCTATCTGACCTTGTCAATCTGCTCCTAAAAGAAGTCTATCCGAAGAGGTGAATGAGGTCATCTATGGGGCAAACCTTTTAGCCCTGAGCAAGAAGGACGAAGGCATAAGACCGATCGTCGTGGGCTACACATGGCGTCGTCTGGCGGCAAAGTGCGCTAATTCGCATGCGGTAACAAGGCTGTCTCAACTGCTCAACTGCTCGCCCCCATTCAGCTTGGGGTAGGCATTCCAGGAGGCGCTGAGGCAGCTGTCCATGCGACACGTCGTTGGATAACCACAATGCCTGAGGACAGCGTCCTAGTGAAGCTCGACTTCGCCAATGCCTTTAACACTCTGCGCAGAGATTGTCTTCTAGAGGCAGTTGCTAGAGAGATCCCAGAGCTCTACCACTTTGCTCACGCTGCCTATTCAAACCGTCCATTGTTGCGCTATGGTTCAAACACAATTCGATCCGAAAAAGGAACGCAGCAAGGCGATCCTTTGGGACCTCTGGAATTCTGTCTTGTGCTGCAACCGATTCTGATGAAGCTTCGTTCGGATCTGCGTATCGGATATCTGGATGACCTGACATTGGGAGGTAACAAGGAAACAGTGGCCGACGACGTTCAATTAATCGAGCAGGAATCAAAGAATCTGGGATTGCTATTGAACCGCAGCAAATGCGAATTCGCGTGTCACAACACCCAGATGCCGAACAATGACCCTGCGTTCCAAGAGTTCACGAGCATAGCCCTCGAGGACATGACCTTGTTGGGTGCACCTCTGATTTCAGGTCCAGCTGTGAACATGGTCGTTAATTCAAAGGCCAATGACCTCGAGAGGGCAATCGGAAGATTGTCCTTGCTTTATATACATGACGCTCTGGTTCTGCTGAGAAACAGTCTAAGTGTACCGAAGCTCTTGTACATTCTGCGCACAGCCGTCTGCGCTGATTGCCCGGGCTTGGCTCGGTTTGATCAACTGATGAGAGATGGACTGTCAACCATTTTAAATGTGGACCTTGACAATGACCGCTGGCTCCAGGCTTCTTTGCCGGTGAGAGATGGTGGTCTGGGAGTTCGTTGTGCATCTACGCTGGCACTTTCTGCCTTTCTGGCCTCTGCTGCTAGTACAAGCGAACTCCAGGCATGCATCCTACCAATAGAGTCTGCTGAGGAACCATATTAACTTGCGAGTTCAGCACTCAACGCTTGGAAGACCCTGACAGATGCAGAACCACCAACAGGAGCAGCGAGTCATCGCCAGAAAGAATGGGACCTCCGATTCACAGACAAGGCATGGAAAGGTGTGCTGGATTCCAATAACAATCCATGCGACCGTGCTCGCCTGCTGGCCTCACGAGCACCTCATTCTGGAGACTGGATGCTAGCGCCCCCTGTGACTGCCCTAGGCCTGCGCCTCTCAAACGAGGATGTACGACTGGCAGCCGGGTTGAGGCTAGGAACGACGCTCTGCGAGCCACATTTGTGTCACCAATGTCAAGAGAGCGTCGACGCAAAAGGGCTTCATGGACTAATTTGTAGAAGAGGCAGCGGAAAACATCAACGACATAGCATGTTAAACGATGTCCTCTGGAGAGCTCTTGGCAGGGCGAAGAATCCAGCGCAAAAGGAACCTCTCGGCTTGGTAAGAGAAGATGGAAAGCGACCGGACGGCGTCACGCTCATTCCTTGGACACGTGGTCGATGTCTGGCATGGGATGTGACAGTGCCCGACACCTACGCCAAGTCACATCTTGTCGACACATCTATCAGAGCTGGCGAAGCAGCCGAACGCGCAGCTAAGACGAAGAGGGCCAAGTATTCCACCATAACCAACACCCACGACTTCGTAGCCCTCTCCTTGGAATCCGGCGGCGCTTGGAGCAGTGAAGGACTGCAGTTCATCTCAGAGTTGGGTAGTCGAACGAGTGCTGCAACCCACGATCCAATGGAGACGTCATTTCTGTTCCAACGTATCTCGGTTGTTCTTCAGCGTGGGAACGCCGCCTGCCTCTTCGGGACATTGCCAACACTCACTTAGCTCATCATGGGCTATAACAGCATAATGTGAAACATATATAATAATAATAATAATAATAATAATAATAATAATAATAATAATAATATATGATCTTCTACAACAACGGTTTTCGGTCTTGCAGAACCGTTCTAATAACTGTATGTTATAGTGGCCGATCGGTTAGAGCGGTCAGCCCGTGGCGTTCAGTGTGTATTGAGCACGCGGGTTCGAGCCTCCTCCGGGGAGTCACTGTGTAGGGACCATGATCAAGTCCTTCGCACACAATTGCTCTGCAGTACAACTGCAATTGCGCCGTCGAGGCGTGTGTATGCACTTCTGAGCAAAAGATGTTGGAAGAAGGGCGGTATCAAATTTCGGTAATAAATTTAAAAAAATATTAAACCACCAGAACCCTTATCAAGCCTCTAAGAATTATTCTGTTCTCACCTGAGTCGAGCGTAGGAAGTGCGCGAGTTGTGATTTCTTCGTCTGAAACACACGAAAACAGTGACGCAGACTATAAAGGAAGCATCGGTTGTCATAGCAACTGAAAGAGTCGGGTTTTTTGTGTGCATGGAAACAGAAACCAGAACAATCAATCATTCGCCTCTGATTGGATTTTGTGTATCACATACCTCGCCTCCTATCTTACGACGTGTATTTTTTATGGACATGTTTCTTCGTATGCCAACCATGTATTAGGGCCTGTATACATGTACATGTGCTTGTATATCGATTGTACCCGGCTTACTGTTATTCACACTTGCACGCAGTGTTCCCTCTAAGCTGTGGAATTCACATGTAGTGCGACACACAAATTGCTTGGGCGAATCGCTTTTGCAAAAACAACGAATCACAATCTATTTTAAGTGAAACTGTGAAAATCGAGTCTCTTAGCCGGCTGCGGCCTACCTTACTCCAGAAACTTTGGGGCCATGGAGTTTTCGCTCTCTTATTTATCTTTGGACAATGGACTTTTCTTAGGTTGTCAGGACTAATGACCGTAGACTTTTAGATACGCTCTTAATTTAATTATCATCGCACTCAGCTCAGACTTGCGAACAAAAGTGTGAACCATTTATGAAATGTCGCACACAACAAATTTCTTGCGCACACTATTTCCAAAGAATTAGAGGGAACATTGCCTGTATGCGCTATGTGCTCTTGTGCATAATTATGCATATAATGTGCAGGCTTAATAAGTGTGTACATCAAGGCTGGGCGTCACTTTCATAGGGATCGTCGTTTAAAGTATCATTTAGGCACTGCCAATGCGTAGGTTGGATTCATTAGCCCAGTTGAATCTGCTGTTGTTGACATTAATGGGGATAAAAAAAGATTGCAAATGACAAATATTTTGGAAGAGTTACACTTCACAGTGGCATTTTGGCCGAGCAGACAAGAAACTCTTTCCCGGTCACTGAATACATCGGCTCTTGCTATTATCATCATGAGGTCAAGAACTTTCGGTAGTGATATAAACGCTGTTTAGGAGTTGTTTTGTTGTTGGGTGTATCTTTAGTCACATTTAGTCGTGTATGTAGTCCTTGTGATCAGCCACTGCGCTGTCACAATCTGCTAGATACGTATGAAATCGCTCCATACAATGTAATGCATTTGAGTTTATAAGATGTCAATGAACACTCCAATGCTCATGATAATATGTACGACATACTATGTGTAGTCCTGCTGAAAATGCGCATTCGTGCTTCTGTAATTGAGGAAGATTTCTATCGCGTCTAACGTGTACACGCTCAACAATGAGTCATATGTTATGATGTATAGGGTGATCATTTTCAATCAATCAATCAATCGATCGGTCTCTTAATCAATCAATCAGTAAGTCAATCAATTAGTAGGTCAATCGATCAATCAACCGGAATTTCTCTGCGTATTTCTTAACGTGCTATCATCTGTATTCCTACCTTTGAATTTATCCAGCGATATAAGTTTTCGTCTTCTACTTTCCCGTGATATTCTTTGTTCTTTTTTTAAATTCCCTGGTCTTTGCTGTCAACGACATGATCATCATCCAGATAATTATTGTCCTTACAATCATCAACATAGGCGAACAGATAGTATCATAATCATCCTCGTCTTCATCATCGGCCCCGACTACACAGGGGTCACGGGATTTATGCCCCTGTACTCTGAAAGGCCCAAGGGCAAGAGAATGGTTTTGCCCCGGTATCTATTTGCAATGTCAATGGTTAATGATAATGGTAAATATCTATTAGGCCTGTATAATGCTACAACAAATTACAGAGGTCTATTAATAAAACAATCATTTGTCAAGGTTCAACTAAGTAAACAGCGCTCTACTACTGCTCTGTTCAACAGTTGTAAGCTTATAACGATTATGCGTGTGAACGCACGCACTACGTCGCGCGCGCATTAAACCTCGCTGTAACGAGCAAGGACTGTCTTACATTTTTGAGATAATTTTTGCCGCTGCACTCAAAATCATAAAGGGCTGATGACTCTTCATCAAAATCGTCGGTGCTTTCTCTCACTGTCTCATTATTTCCTTACTTAGTTTAGATTCCTTCCTTCTTCCTACATTAACTATCCTCTTCTTCATGATAATTCTAATTTCCCCTCCAATGGATTCTCAATAATGTAGTGGTTACTGGCTAGGACTGTCAATAACCTAACCTCATAGACCGAGACTGAGAAAAAGAAGCCTGTAATGCTTCATATCCACGACTGCCTCATGGATAGTTCCTCGGATAGTTTTATCTTCTCCTAGTTTTGACAGCTTGCTTCATGCATGCGAAGGCATAGACTTTCAACTTCCATGAAGCATAAATCATCCATCCATCTACCTATCTATCTCTCGATCCATTTAACGTTCTTCTAATCTCATTTTGCGTCTCTCTCTCTCACCATCTACGTCCCACCGCTGTGCCTCGCTGGCGCCAATGGGAGCAAATGCGTTAATTAAAATATGGGAGGTTATTGATTGACCTGCAGACGGAGACTCGGGCCATCGCGTCCTTCCATCCCTGTGTCCGTTCGTCCGTCCGGTCGGCCCTTCACACGGTCGGAGATGAACGAGTAATGAACGTCTCTAATGTATGTGCTCCCGCTTACCCATCCATCGGACGTTATGAGATTTAAATGGCACGACCATCCAAACACCGTGGCCGACACCTCATCCCCTCCTCTCATCTGATAATTTTAATATCGCCGCAGCTGTGCATGCATAGAAAGCGGATACCACAGTCTGCATTATATTGCGCTTGGTCGCCATGACGCCAGGCTATCGTTAGCCTACCATCAAAACAACCCGCTCTTCATAAATTCTCATCGAACGTTCGAGCAGACATCATTAGTATTCAGAGGTCGTTGCCACCTGAGTTTTATACTCTCGACCGCGCTTCATAATTTCTATAACACACACGCGCGCGTCTTACAACCAAGGACGTGGAAGAGGATGTAATCCGAGAGCACG
The DNA here is from genome assembly GCA_959347315.1 of Bimastos eiseni. Taxonomy (NCBI): domain Eukaryota; kingdom Metazoa; phylum Annelida; class Clitellata; order Crassiclitellata; family Lumbricidae; genus Bimastos; species Bimastos eiseni. Next base: position 7,059,998 of record OY365808.1, read on the forward strand.
CCTTACCGAGACCGTGCCACACACGAGAGCACACGCTGCTGCTCTGGTAGGGCTCGTAAAGTCCCTTCTCTCCTCGAACCGCTGGGGCAGTAAATAATCAACGGAGGATTACACTTGTCGGAAAAATTGTCCCCTCTAAAACCAGCTGATAAGCCGGAAGTCGGGCTCGAATTGCGGTCTGGTATTTTGGTTCCGGTTCTAGCAATCGATGGCTCGCGTTGGCATAATTGCGACTAATCCTTTTGGAGACAACCTCTGCCCGGCGCCTTTCAAAACCGTGTGAGAGAAATTGCCGACCCAAGCACGTTGTGCTTTCACATGCATGTAACGAGACACAGGCAGAGATATGGAGGTACAGAGAGACATACGGAGAGAGAGAGAGTCAGAGACAGAAGAGCATAGTTTAAGAGAGACAGAGAGACGTCAAGACAGACGAAACGAGAGTGAATCAGAGAGAGGCGAACGTAGTCTAAGAGAGGAAGATAGTTGGAAAAAGAGCGACTCGGAGAAAATGACTTTTGTAAGCTACGGAGGAGTCACAGTTGATCAGCGAAGCGACAGAAACCGCATAAAGGGTATTAAAGGGGCCAAGCGGTTATTTATGACATCTATTATGCTCATCTTTAATGCTCATATGTTCATGCTCATTTATTGTGCTCTTTTTACTCAACCAACTAATCGTGACTGATTTAAAAATCTCCACACAGTGAGTGCGTATTAATTAAAGTTGCGAAATAGTTCAGCCCTTAGTTCCCCCCCCTTCTATGTCTGCTTTCTGTGGCTTAGAACCATCGATCCGCCCCTTTTGTAGCACAAGCTTACCTCGAGACAAGACGGAAACAATAAAACTCTAATTATTTTGTCTCTTTCTAAGTGCCTATCTGTCTCTGTCTCTCTGTCCCTCTCTGTCCCTCTCTCTGTATCTCTGTCTCTGTCTCTCTCTCTGTGCCTCTCTGTCTCTTCGTTTTTCTACCTGCGTCGTGCGGTGTTACTTCACACGTTCTGCGTTCTTAGACCGGTGAGAGACCTTTCATCTTCTTGCGTATAATTAATTAACAAAACAGTTCAATAACAACGATTTTCCAGAGTTTATGACTCAGACCGGTCCAAACTGGGTCATGACTAGGACTGGTCTAAACTAGTTTATGACTCAAACTGGTCTAAACTAGTTTATGACTCAAACTGGTCTAAACCATTGCTGATATTGGTCTAAACTGGTCCGTGATCTATCGCTGTTGCACAAAGAGTTCAAACGAAGACCGGTAGTCTTACAATGCATTCATTCATACCACCTTTTGAAGAATACAAATCAGCTTCAGATTAGGTCAATGGCTAATACGAGACAAAGGAACTAGGACATTTCCCCCCGGACATTTCCTCCGGACATTTCCCCGGACATTTCGGCAAAGTACATTTTCTTATATAATATACCGTGCTCTCTCAATTTGAAATAGAAGACTGGTTGCTGAAGGACATTCTATGCTTAAATCGAAGTTATTTTTAAGAAAAGAAGTCTGCTTAAGTTGGATTGATGAAAACAAGTCTGCTTAATTGAAAGCTGGATTGATGAAAGAATGTCGCCCTGTACTCAATTAGAGGCTGGGTTGCTTAAGAAATTATTGCTTAAACAGAAGCTGGACGATGAAAACGATTCTTGCTTAGATAGACTCTGGATTGATGGAAATAATGTTTGATTAAATAGAAGCTTGCATCATGGAAAGACATCAGAGGTACATTATTGCAGGAATATAGCAGGAATGGAGTTTAAAATAAACAAGTTAGTGCCAGAAGACGAAAATGTGTTGCCAGCAACCCTAGGGAAGTCTCTACTCATATATATTTACAAAGCTTCTGCTTTGTCTTGTAATTGAGCGATCGTTTGATGCGCTAAGACGTCGAAAGACATTCACTAGAACGACAATGTCTCAAGAAAGACTGATTAGCTTGGCATACCTTATATTATGTTCGTCAGAATATTAATATAGAAAATGAACACTAAGAACGATATTAAGAGATTGAACAGCTCTGGCCATCCCAGAATCCATTTGACGTACAGTGAGAACGATTATGCAACGTCACCATAAATAAGCCTGTAGACATGTTCTTCGACACACCGATATTTTCATTGCAACATGTCAAGCTTAACATGACTTAAAAACATTTAAATATCCAGGATCATCTTAAACGCCCGTTTTGTTTGTGACACTTTTTATCAAATATTAAGAATTCAGTTTTCATTACATCCTCCAGTGTAACACAACTTGTATAGTGTTTGCTATGTGGTAAACTGAAATGTGCTAATACTTCTTAGAAGTTAGAACACGCTGTACTTATGGTTATACAACACAATTAGAGTCTTGTCGAAATCCAAAATTGTGACTTCCATTGGAAAAATGTGTTTAGCTTCAGGTGTGATCCTAGTTGCCGAACATTCCACAACTAATGAGACAAAACAAATTGGTGCTTCTAAATTCACCTACGAGCATCAAAAATATAAAACAAATTACCTCGGGTCCCGCAGTCCCTTCTTTAAGGGGCGTTTTGGCTACGTCTCTTGTGATTATTTTATTACCCGAGGCAAAGCAGCGCGAACTACAGTAAATTGAAATGATCACAGTAATTAAAAAAAACAACCTTAGTTACAAATGCTCACAACAGACACACAGCTTTCATTGAGTGACACCTTCGAAAGTTTGTTAAAGTGTCCTGCGTGATTTCTCTATCCTATAAAAGGAGTTACAGGACTACTCCTGCTTGTACACATTTCAATATGGCTTAGAGAAACTTCTATATTTGTACATGCATTTAGTGCGAAATTTCAACAGCCTCTGGACACTTCTAAAAAGCGTTGACCTGTCCAGATAGTGCTATCTAGTTTAACTGTTGAAGACAATCCTAGTGGATGGAATTGTGGTGCTGGCCGGTTGCAATGGTGTAGCCGTCGTATGTCCGAAATGACACATCATGGACTTGTAAAGAGCCGACCATAATAATATGTATCGCGGCTTTTTATAGTTTTCGGAAATCGATGCATGTCTATCGGGTTTCAAGTATAATAAAAATCGTCAATTTTAATTGACACGAGCAGTTCTGTAGTTTGGAGAGTGTTTAACTACTTCTTGTATGTTAGCTACGCTTGTAACGAGCCAACAACACATTGGATTGTCCAGTTAATAATGATACTAAATTCAAAGTCATTTAAGGTCATCAACTGTCATTAAAAAAGGAAAAGACTGTAAACCTGATGAGTGGTACCTGTGGTAGGAAAAAAGTCAAGAGGTCAATTTAAGAGAAACTCTTAAGAAATAGCCAATGTTCAGTCAAATATTGTTCAATTTGTATGATTTATTATCTGTTCGCTAGGGCCGATAAGTGCCATATATGAAAATGAGAAGACACAGTGAAAAGATAAAACATTCATAGATCATTTCAAGACCAAAATTTAATGATCAAAATCAGGTAAAGATAACCTTAAGTGCCATCTGGGATATTTTTTCACCACTTTGCTCGGATCGATAACGGTTGCATTTGAGAATACATTAAACCAAAAGCTAACATAACCCAAAATCAAAAGGCAAGATAATAATCTAAATATAGCAACATTTCACTGAGCTAGAACCATTACACGAGATTTTTCTCTGAAATCGACATTTTTTACCGTAATCGCCTCAAATTTAGTTGATTTGCATCTAAACCAATGAACTATTATAAGGTCGATACAAACTGAACGAATTTGAAGTTGATTCGCTCTGGGAATACTTAGCCAATGGAGTGCTTTCAAGATAGGGGTGTTGTGATTATGCACAAGCGTTTTCGTAACAGCTCTGACTATGGTGAGTTTGGATCAGTTGCAAACGTTTGAATTTTGTGGATAAAAGTTTGAGGAAATTGCAGTAATCTAGCTTTCAGTGGGCAATCGAGTTGGTAATGGTGGAGACAATTTCAAAGTCGAGAGTGGGATTGATGCGGCCAGTGGTCACTAATGTGCACCAAGCAGACACGCGAGAGGTTTTAAATGGGCCTAGAGAAAGCCAAGCGAGGATCAAAAGAAATATAAGATTCGGGACGGAATCATCAAAACTGAATTTAATCTAGGAATTTTTTTTATTTGATGATGAATTCTGTTTTGGAAGGATTTTGACAAAGGTGTTGAAGGACTTCCAATGAGAGATTAAGTCAAAAATATTTATCAACTGTGCGCATATTCGTCTGTACAGTTATATGTGAGAAAATTTGCATAATTATACATATATAATTTGCACATATAAATAATATTATAGCCTACAGACATTGGCGTATACATATTACATTATGACAGTTAGAATATATTATATCTACATCATATATATATATAAATTATAAGTGTCTAAATACATGTATGTATATATATATATAATTATCTGTGTGTACGGTGAATGTTGAAACAGCGAGTCAATGGCGAAAGACATGCAATAAGACAACCGGAAGGACACAATGATAGAATACTAGACAGTCAGACATGAGTCAGTCTGTTAGTTGGCTGGTCAGTCGGTCATTGGGTCGATGTGGTCGTTCGATCGGTCAGTGAAGGGGCTGCATTGTCACCCCAGCCATCGCCCATATACGTAGTCTCGTCTCGACTATACGACTGATTTATTTTCGGCCCAGTTTTACCCAGTTCGACGTCATGGTCGGCAAAGCATAATCAATGACTAAAGAATGGATGCCCGCAGAGAGAGAGACAGACAGACAGACAGACAGATAGACAGACAGACAGGGCCAGACACAGAGACAAAGACAGGCACAGAGACAGAGACAAAGACAGAGGCAGAGACAGGGACAAAGAGAGAGAGAGTGTGTGTGTGTGAGAGAGAGAGAGAGAGAGAGAGAGAGAGGGAGAGAGAGGGAGAGAGAGAGAGGGAGAGAGAGAGACAGACAGACAGAGACAGAGAAAGATTGAGAGAGAGAAATAAGTAAATAAAAAGAAAGAGAGAGAGAGAGAGTGACAGAGAGTGAGTAAATATGTGAGTGAAAGAGACAACGAGAGGGAGGAAGTAGCTAGTAATATTTCTTTTGAAATCATTCTGCCCGAAATGATAAAATAAAAAAATAATAAAGAGACGATTTATAAAGTGCCGTAGATGGGTCGAGGCAGTTTCCCGAGTTGGTTACTAGTATATAACAGATCGACTTAATAACTTAGCGACTACAAAGCAACTAAGTCGACTGCCTTACCAACTTGCGATTGACTTCTTAAGTAATCGACGAAGCAGGGCGTTTTGGCGCAGCCGTTTTGGCGCGACCGTTTTGGCGCAGAACGTTTTGGCGCAGAAATCTGATACAATACAGAATGTAACACTAGGTATGATCGATGATAATAATTATGTTAAACTGGAATGATGAAAAGAATCATGCTTAAACAGAAGCGGGATGGATACGAGAATTCCACTCATCGTGGAACCCTTTTAGTCACAATAATTTTATCAATCTTGCTTTCAATTAAACGCCATTATTTTTCATCAATCTAGCTTCCATTTGAGCATGATTATAATCATCAATCCAGCTTTCAGTTAAGTATGATTATTTTTATCAATCCGACTTCCATTTAAACACGATTATTTTTGTCAATCCATCTCCCAGCTTAACAGCATCCTTTTCATTGATCCAGCTTCTAGTTAAACATGATTCTTTTCACCGATGCTTCTTGTACTACCGACGCTTCCGGGACGTAACCTGATTTGTCCTGTGAAATAACTTACGATACTAAAGTGTAGATTGCCATATAATACATTTATATAATACATTTTATACACTATTATTGAATCAGAGATCTGCGCCAAAACGTCCTGCGCCAAAACGTCACGTACCGAGTAATCGGGTATGTCTAGCAGTTAACTATCAATGTAACGTTATGCATTTAATACCTACTTTCTCTCTTTCTCTTCCGTCAGGTGTGTGCCGACGATGATGTTTTTACACATGGCTCCATTTCTATCTGTCTCTGATTGTGTCCACTGCTGTTCTCATGTCCGTGTTATTTTCTTCAAGATATTTTCTGACATTTTCCATCCATGTCTTTGTCTGTCTTCTTCGACTCCGTGTTCCCTTCAAGTGGCAATATAACGTCCTTGCTGGTAACCTCTTATAATCCATTCGTGTTACATGGCCAAACCATGTCAATCTTGATTTTTCTTACCCTATCTACCTATTTTACTGACAAACAAATGACTTTGTACTGCTAGATTGTGCTAAAGTGAATTTGTGAAGTAAGGTTCAAATGCATACTGGATAATGGATCACTGGTGTCTATAAAATGAATAAGACACACGACAAAGTTCAAGGCGGCAGTTGCTCTTTCAGCCTGCAGTGCACTCTCCATTGATTAATCCATTCGTTCCTCCCTCACAACCTTTTCAGAGCAAGACATTTCGGTCAACGACATCCCGCCTTAATTCGTTTCTTTCAGTTAGTTCTTTATCTTAATGAAGAGCGTCGTTTCTTTTATCCAACCACAGTGTTGTGGCTATTGCCACATCACTGAATCTCTTATGCAGAGTAATAGGTTCGTGTCAGCAGTGATTTACCTGACTTCCATCGACCCCAAATAGATTCAGACATAATAGACTCAAAGCTTCCTTTTTGAAGCGAGCGCGCAATAGTTCCTTTGCCGCTCGCCTGGCAAAGGCCTGGTCACCAACCTGGCCAAAGACATGGCGCCGTTGCTCCATGAGCTTGACTTTAAACCCCAAGACGAACCTAATTTAGGTACCTTAAATTCACTCACTTACTTTAGCGGTGAATGTATTCTGTGACCTATAGCGACTGCTGACTAATCACTCCAATTTCGTGCGATATGATTGGCAATTACAATATGGTCGACACGTCGACACATCACGCCACATGACGTCATTCGTAACGTCACTAATTTCGGAAATTATTTAAAATAAGCTAATAACAGTGGCAGCGACGAAGAGGACCAAGACGAATGATTATTATGCACTATATTTTTTGCAAACCGTTCAATCATTTTGTGCAAATTCGTTGGAATAAGACATGTGGGAAGGAAGTTCTGCACCATTCAGACTATTGACTTGAACGAGTAACGAGTTTGAGAAAAACGTTATCTTGAAATATGTTCATAAAAGCTTTTAGGAACTCATCAACACGTTAACGCTGCCAATTAGATATAACTTCATCATCGCCAAAATCATCGTCATCATTATCATAATATGCATCATTACCATTAACATCAATGGGAAGAATCATCATGATCATAGTCGTCGTCATCATCCTCATCATCATCATCAATGTAGTATCAATCATCAAAATCAATAGACATCCAACTAGATAGGGCATTGATGACAATGCACTGTGTTGATGAAGTGCCATGCGTTTGTAATTTTATTAGTCAAGAAAAGGTGGAGATTGGAACGAAACAATGTTGCAAAGGATGACAGATATTATTTGGAGCGCTTCTGAGTAGATGTATTGAAGGGGCGCTATATAAATCCTGCAATTAAATATATAGATGTAGATTGTCAATGTTCGTAAAAGAAAAATATACAATTCTTCCAAATTTGAAACTGATTCTATGATTCTTGTTAACGATTCCTGCAAAAATACTTCGATTGAGCGAGTATTCTGATGAAAAAGTCGATAATCAGAATGTAATGTAATCAAGAAGGCACTCTTGAAACTGCTAAGAGAATTAAACCGAATTAAGGGATTGTGTTCAATTTCATACCACTCTTGAAACTGTTATGAGAACGAAGGAAAGTATGAAAGAGAATTTTGTTCAATTTTATGACAAAATATCGGCAGATAAAAGGCTTTTAAAAACCTACATTCAAATGCCTAATCTGAGTGATTGATTTCATCAATTTAGAATTCAATTTGAAAGTTCAGTTATGTCGTGATAAATCATTGCATGACAAGCTACAATGACTTTTGTTCATAGAAAATTTATCCCATGTAACCATAATCATTTGAATTATGTAATGTATATTATGTAAAAGATAGATGTTGTGCAAGTCATAAACTGTTACATCATTATTATAGCAGTTATAATGACGAAATTTTAATTTCATCTTCTTATGAAAGTGTCCCGGTTTTTTATATTCAGTTTCTGGTCAGCCTAACGCAGATCATACATTAAAATCGCAATTTATGCTAACAATAACGTGCATTTTATATTTGACAGTAATGTTATAGAGTGGATGGGGAAAAGCGTTACTTGAGAAATTGAAGAATGAGAAATATACTTGGCAGTAGGCCTACTTAAATAGTTCATTATAACAATTTACCTAAGTTAATTATTGAGTGGACAGACACGTCATGTAGAGTGAGGTAATAAGTATATGTGGATTATGCATTTGAACGAACCAAATGGTCTATATTGCGTTTGCTTGTGGTACACATTTCCAGGCCTTGGAGAACACTGTATCTCATTGAAAATTTGCAGGGTGTTTTTGTGCAGATAGCTCATTCACATTGCAAAAGCTATACGGGTTAACCAAATGTATGGGTTGAATGCAATTTATAGATGGGCATCAGGCTATTTGAACTTGAGAAATCCTTGAGCATGAATTTCTCATTCTTTAAAATTATATGTAGGTATTTCTCATCTTTTTTAGTAGATGCATTTAATAATTTGAATAAGCGTATTTTTCATCTCTTTTGAAAAGGTATTTCTCTCCTTACTCCTAACCTGTGATTGGCTTATCTCCGCATTATTGCTGTCTATTGGCCATATATATATATTATATATTATATATATATTGCATGACATATATATATATACATATATATATATATAAGTGTGTGTTTGTATGAGAGAGAGACAGAGAGAGAGACAGAGAGAGAGAGAGACAGAGAGAGAAAGAGAGTGTGTGTGTGTCTCATCATTTTGAATGCAAACGTCCTAATCTTTCTCTAGGCCCTACTTGCCCCACATCATCTAAATGGGTTTGCCTCGTTCTATGCATTCTGCAAGTGTGTGTATGCATGTATAGGTGTGCGCGTATGTGTGTGCCTGCCTGTGTGCTTTTAAGTGTGACTGTGTGTGTGTGTGTGTGATTTTTTAAGTGTGTGTGTAAGAGTGTGTTTGTATGTATGTGTAGGTTTGTGTTTGTGTTTGCGCGCGTGTGTGTGGGCGCACGCGTGTGTTTTAGATGCGTGTGTGAGTGTGTGCTCGTCCTTTCAAAGAAGCGCTTATCTTGTCCCCTATAATTTGTTCCCTCAACGCTGATGTTTCCCCTCTTCATTATAATGTGAATCACGCACCCTAATTTAGCTGCAGACGCCACCACGTCCTCGATAATTTACAGACTCGTCTCGTCACTCTATATCTTTAGCAGTGAGACCCAATCTGTAATTCCACGCATGCGCCTATCTATGTATCCAGTGAATATCTGTCTCGCTCGGCTCCACTGACGTCGTCTTCGCTAAAGCTTCGTCTCTTACGCGTCTGGTCGCCTGCCGTGATTGCGAGCAACCGGCGCTGCCTCAACCCAGGACGGACGGACGGCGGTCGGTTTGGCGGGCGGTCGGTCGGGCTGGCGGGCGGGCTGCTGCTCGGCTGCCGGTGGCCGGCTGTGTTTGCTCCGTCGTAAATAGTCAAAAGTGATTTCGCGGAAATATCGTTAATTCCACGAGGGGCAGAGAAGACGAGACAAAAACCGTGTCCGTTACTTATACAGACCGAGTCCATGCACTGCGTCTGTTGGCTGACAGAGGGCGCGTTGTACCCAGGCACACAGGTATACATGTAGACACCGAAGGATAGGTGCACGCAGGAAAATATGTACACACATGTAGGACACACAGATGTGTACCAGCGTAGACAGACACACGATTAGACTGATACTATGGCCAATAATTATATAACATGATATAACAATAACACGGTAAGATAAAAAAAATACTTCGATAACCGCTGAAACAATAATATGTAAAATTCGGAATTTATTAGAGTAAAGTAAATGCTTGCAGCCTGTAGATGCTCGTCAAAGAATAATCACATACCTCGCGTAGACGAGCATTTCAACATTTTATTATAATTTATCTGACTTATTTTTCATTTATATATCATGCAATTCACTACCCTGTGATACTCAGCCATCTTCATGATAGCAGCAATTGTGAATTGTTGGAGGTCCGAAAGGGTTCAACCTTACCGATCCATTTTTTTTAACCCTCCAGTAAATTCAAATGATAATTTTCGGGTTAAGTAGAACCCCAGCAAGTTTCAGTATTCCAGGTTATCTATTTGTTCAATTATTGAAAACTATTAGGTTTTTTCTTCTTTTGTTAGGCCAGAATTTTCTGAAGCTATTAGGCCTAAGATTATGAAAATAGAACTTGAGAGATTTCCTATATACGCATTCTTCACTGATAGTGTTGCTCGACACAGCAATAGATCGAGCACACCCCTACAAAATTCCTACAATTTAGGACGTGCAGGTCAACCGGTTTTATACACGTAGCCTAACAACTACTGCGAGTTTGGCAATCCGGACACGTATGAATTCTTCACCTCACAAACTTAAAATTCAACAAATCGGATATATTTTAAACCCTGAGTTCAAGTATAAGGTATTTAAAAAATTTACCCTTAAGCGACCAATGTATTTCAAGAAATATAAATTTGCTATTTTGACGATCTGAACTTCTTCCTCAGGACAACGTTCATGTTAAGAATATTCATACTTGGTCTCGTTGCGTGATAGCTGTTATTACCTTATTCATTAAGCCAGTTCTTATCCTGCATCGTGATTCTTTGGCTTGGACAGTCTTACGTGCAACGAAACAGCAGTTGCATGTTGATATCATTTGGTTTTGACATCGGTCCGCCATCAATTAATTTAAAAATTTGTTACTCTGTAGTTAAGCTGTAAACGAGTGGAGAAGCTAATCAACCGCGCAGAGGATTAAATGGCCGATAGCTAACTCTACAATCGCACATTTCAGTACAACTATTTAATCAACTGAAAATGAACAGAAGACAGCCCATTGACACGTGATATATTTTAGTAAAAACAAATAGATCCTCTTAAGATTCGTTCATCTATTTTTATTTCGTTTGTTGATCGAGCGTTCTCTCAACATTTCCCCTCTTGTCATCTTTATACGTTCATATCTGGCGGCCTTCAGTCTAGTCCGTCTTTGCTGTCAACGCCAAGCATCTAGCATCATCGAGTGCCAACAAGAAGACGTTTGATTCGAGGCGAATTGGGCTTGTTTTCTTATCAGCGAGCCTTTGTTGTCCGTCCAATCCAACCCTTACGACTTCAAAGCCTTTTCCAATATTGGACGGACTCCCTTTGAAATTCGACGCACATCGGAACGCGTGTATAAATCACCGGGGTTTGCTAGGCGAGCCGACAGCCCCTCATTCGGGCTCGGGCGGGATGGTGAGAGGCTGAACAAGGAAGAAGTGGACGCCTGAACGGGCGCGCCAGCAGCGGCTCTATTTGACGCGTCTCGTGGACGGACAACGGCATATACGGTGGCACAGAAGTGCCACGGTGCTGCGCCATTATGTTAAAGCGGATGTGCTTTGTGTGATTAGTTGGAGATTGGAGATCATGCTATGAACCCAGAGGTCATTGTTTTAATTCCCGTCACGGCTGAGAAACGTTTATGATTTCTGTTTGTAAAACAGGAATTCCGTCGCGAGCTGTAAGACTGAAGTGCAAGTCCAGTGGTGGAAACTGGAAAAAGCATGTCAAGGTTATTCAGCGAGCATAATCATAGCATGATCGTAATCAAATATTTATATAGCACCAATTTAGTAAAAGGCGCTTCCGACATTTCACAGATGAGCTGATGGCCGACACTTCACACGCATCGATGACTCAAAAGTAGCTTAGCAGACTCTTTTTTAACTTTTGTTTTACTTCATCTTTGTTTTCTTCATCTTGTTAGGTTTTCCTCATCTTATTCTTCATACGCTTTTCCTTCATTTTCTTTTTCTTCATCTTCTTTTTCTTCATCTTCTTTTTCTTATTTCTCTTGTACCATTTTCCTTCTTCGTCTTATCAACATTCTCTGCAATTTTTGCTGCTATTTTTCGATTCGTGTGTTTTTATTAAATATGAATTTCATCGCATTTATTAAGTATATCACAATTATCCTCTTAATCATCAACGGGGTACTGTTGTAAATCCATAGTATTTGCGCTATTTCGTTAATATATTCCATTTCTCATTATTATCGTAGCTTATGCAAATTTAAAGCTTATGGCACTGCAAGATTTAAATTTGTAATACTGCCGCCATGTTGTCGTACTGTTACGCACATATAGGCCACCGTACATAGTCTTGCTTCCAGGGTAGCATAGGTGGCGCTAGTGGTTTGTAGTCATTGACCGCAAATGAACGAAGCTTGATTGTAAGACTAATTAAGACTCCGGACTTTCTGCTCCGAAGTCTATCTGCGTATGTTACTGCATGTTTGCGTGCCTGTGTGTGTGGTTGTGTGTGTGGTTGTGTGTGTGGTTGTGTGTGTGGTTGTGTGTGTGAGTGTATGTGTGTGTGCCCCTCTCTCTCTGTGTGCGTGTGTGGCTCTGTTCCCGTATGCCTACAGAGTGAGCTATCTGACTGACTTCTGTATGTTTGCGCGTCTGTGTGTGTCAGCGTGTGTCTGTGCGTATTTACATTATTTTCTATCTGTGTGTCCGTCTGTCTGTCATTGTGTTATCTGTCTATATCTCTATATGTCTGCCAGGGTGAATGCGCGTTTGTGCCTTCGTATGTGTGCGTTTGTCTGTGTATGCGTCTTGATGTCTGTGTGCCTGGGTGTACCTGTGTCTGTCTCTGTTTTTTTATCAGTCCGTCGGTCCGTCCGTCTCTCTGTCTCTCTGTCTGTTTGTGTCTGGGTGTGTCCGTCTGAGTGTCTGTATGTCTGGTGTGTACGTCTGTCTGTTTTTCAGTTTGTGTGTCTGTGTGTGTCCATCTGTGTGTCTGTATGTGTCTGTCTGTCCGTCCGTCCATCCATGGCTAACACCATCATCGACCAGACAGCAATAGATTATATCATAGAGGAGCATTTTAGCCGACGAAGCACCAAATACAAAAGCCTTAATCTCCGGAGAGAGAGGGTGCACATGAGAGGGGTTGCTGGAGCGAGGAAGGGTGAGAGTAATGTACGGACAGTGTGAGGGATACCGATGGGAGTAACTGTAATTATTACGAGCAGTGTTTTTACGGGAATCGCCCTTTTTCGCCTACTCCTCATCCTCCTTCTCCTCCTCCTCTTGCCTGCTCCTCTTCTCTTGGCTGCCACTCCTTCTCCTCTTGCCTTCACCTCTTCCTTCTCTTCCTCCTCCTTCTCCTCTTCCTCCTCGTCTTGCTTGCTCCTCCTCCTCTTCTTCTTCTCATCCTCTCTTGCCTGCTCCTTCTACTCCTTCTCTGTTCATTCTCCTCTATCTTCCCTTCCTACTCGTTCATCAACCTTCCATCCTTCTTTCTCTTTCACTTTTTCCTACATCCATTTCTCCAACTTCTACTTCTCAACTTCCTCATCATTGCTCTCTTCCCTTTTCTCTCAACTAACGTTGCTCATCATCTCTCCTGTGACCTTCTTTCTACCACTTCTACTCATCAACTGCCTCTCCATCCTCCTCGTCTTCTTCCTACTCTTTCTATTCTCGTGAGCTTCTATGAGTTCTCTTCTTTTGATATTCTCCTCCTTCGTCCTATTCCTCCTCTTCCTGCTCCTCTTCTTCCTACTCCTCTTCGCCCTACTCCTCTTTGTCCTACTCCTCTTAGTCCTACTCCTCTTCGCCCTACTCCTCTTTGTCCTACTCCTCTTAGTCCTACTCCTCTTCGTCCTATTCCTCTTCGTCCTACTCCTCTTAGTCCTACTCCTCTTCGTCCTATTCCTCTTCGTCCTACTCCTACTCCTCTCTTTGCTTGTCCTAAATTGTTCCTAGCCGTCCTTGCGTAACGTCTAAAGACTCTTCATTATTCGCTGCCTGAATAACTTTCATCACGCAACTGGCGACAAAGCGGTTCGTCCAACGGCCCACTGGGTCTTAGAAAGGACACAGCGGGGGTGGTTCCCAATCGGCTCAGAACGAATACCGTTCCCACTTCACCTACTTTTAACATAAAAGCATCGATGACTGGCCGCTGCGCTGTGTGCCATGGCACACGAGTCTCTCCGTGTTCGTCACCTGTGGTTCCTAGGTTTGAAAGGAATTGGTTATAATGCCAGCGATAACGAACATCAGTACGACATACCAATGGTAAGGCTTCCCAGAAAGTCATGTCCGACTCTGCAGCAAAGTAACGACATCCTAAAGTGTTTTCCGTAGAAAGCAAAAAATTGAACAGAATGTCGCTGATATTGTTTTATTTATTTTATTACCATGGTTATCATTATTAAATTCATTATTATTATTTTTATGACTAATAATAATAGAGTAAGTTATGAAATAGATGCGTACAGTTCGTCGTTCAAGCAGTCTAATTATGCGGCCAAAACTTGGACGCGCAGTTGATGGCTGACTATAACTAGAACACAAATTACAAATGGAGCTGGAACTGGAACAGGAACAGAGTTGCAAATGGAACTGAAGGTAGGATTGGAACGGCAATTGGAACTGGAACCATAATTGGAATTGAAACCAGAACAGAAGCCATAATTGCAACGAGAAAACGAACAACAAAAACAGATTCGGGCAAACGAAACGTGCAACCAATCGGCATAGTTCTGTTTTAGGAACGTTGTCGCGTACTGGTCACGTGAACCAATCAAAGACCACTATAAATAGCCTCGCAGCCGGGGCCATTTTTGGCACAACACCGAAACAGAAGTCTGAAGATGAGGGTATTGCTGGAATCCGCTTCCATTTTCCAAATGAAATTTCTCTCTTAGGGCAACCATGTAGGCCTATCTGCGGTTTTTGCGTCGGTATTGGCGCACATGGTTTTTAAGCTTGCCAGAAAATCTTATTGCCGAACCAAGATGCAGTATTAGAACGTACCGTGGGGATCGTAGAGTAATGGATAACCCACTGGCGTTAAGAGCATCAAACAGCGAGATCGATTTCCGCATCCCCATAACTTTCAATTGTCCTTCCATTCGCTAGGCAGCACATTGTTTAAATTAAATGTAGGCCTATGACGCGTGCCTGTACATTCGATCCTGCAGGAACTGTTGGTCATCCGTTCAGTCTATTCATGCACCTATACATGCCTGCAATTATAGTCAAGTGTGTAATTTAGTGGGCGAAGAATGTTGTTGTTATTATTGTCATTTTGAGGACTAGATATATATTGTCGATGTATATATGTTGTAAATATAAGAAAAGTTAAAAAGAAGAGTAAGCGTTGTATTTTGAATTTTGGTAACCATAAACAACAGGAAGGAAAGGTTGTGTTACATATTGTTATTATCATTGTTATTATTTTGTGGTTAAGGTTATCGTCATTGTCACTGCAATTGTCATTTTTATCGCTATGGATATGGCTATCGTCATCGTTATCGTAATCGTTATCATCGGCATTATCGTTATCATCGTCATCATCATCATTATTATTATCATCATCATCATCAGCATCAACATCATCATTGCTAATATTATCATTATAACTATTACTACTATAATTAATTTTTAAAAATCTGCCTCGGTCTCCTCTATTTCTCATCCCTCAGGCTTTCCATTAAAATATGGTCACAACTTACATGGAAAAGGCATTACAATGAGCAGCAGCGGCCATCTCGTTTGACAGGTGGGGGGACACCCAATGAGAGTAGTAGAAAATGTGGGTGCACAAACGTATAACATGTAGCCTCTTCATTAAGGGTGGGAGAGACTTGTCCCCCTCGATCCCCGGGATCGCAGCCTCTGACAATGCAGACATCGCACGGATACTAATGCAGAAAGGAATTCGCACTTGGTCATCGGTGCTATCGAATTCTAGAGTTTATCCACTGACAACCATCCGTTCTAAAGAATTCCACTGTTTCTGCAAAACATCTTGTATCTGATCCCACGAAACCGATAATAGATCTGTTGTCTGTTTTGTTGGATGTCATGTAGCACAAGGCAGGAGTCAAAGGTCACCTTGATGCCACAATCGGATTGAGAAACTAAGGCGAAACCAATCGACCTAAGAAAAAAAAAGTCCCTATGCGCGTTTAACGGCACTGTTACGACACTGCAGGCCGACTGTATAATATACAATACAATGCAATACAATTACATGATTGTGTATTTGGTATTATGCAGGATATTCTAACTGCGTGATGTTATTTCTGATCTTTTCCCCAACAGTTCTCAACTACACGATTGTATTTCTGGTATTTTGCAGGACATCCCAACGACATGACTGCATTTTTCGAATTATTTTCACTACAGTTACTATAGTGATCCCGCTCACGCCCACGGCCACATCTAAGCCGCTTCTTGGTGTGTTCATATCTTCGGAAAAATATATACTTCTCTGCGGCTATGCACATTCTGTTAGCTTCTGACGTGAAATCCCACTTTGACCAATCGAGATATGCGGATCGTCACCATCGACCACTGCTCGCTAATCTCCACCTTCCCTGCTCCTCGTCCATCCACCGATGCAGAACTAATCAACCGGACCATCCATCATTTCACTTAGCCAGTCAATCTATCAACTGGCCAGAGATCGATTCAAGAAGGCGTTGACAGGACGAGGGCCCTGAGACCAGATCTGATGACACAACAGATTGACAAGAGGAGCAGGAGGAGGAAGAAGAGGAAGAGGACGAGGAAGAGGAAGAGGAGGAGGAGGAAGAGGAGGGGAGGAGCAGCAGCAGCTAATTGCCGTCAGCATACATCAGAATTCAATCTGCTTAACTAAAAATGGAACTGGAATTGTAACGGAAATACGAATAGAACTGATACTGGAACTAAAACTGGAACCAGAACAAAATTTGTAAGTAGAACGGGTAGTGGATATAAAAAGGGAACTGCAACTACGAATGGAATTGAGACTAGGACAGGAGCTGAAATGATCAACGGGACAGCAACTAGAACGGGAGCCAGAAATGAACCTGGAAATGGAAATACTGTTTCAACCAAAATTAGAACGGGACCATAAATGAAATTGGTACTAAAGAGCCCGAAGAAGATGATTGTTGGTTATTGGCGATGATGATGGTGATGATGATGATGATGACGACGACGACGACGACGACGACGACGACGACGATGACGATGACGATGACGATGATGATGATGATGATGATGATGAAACCAAACCGCAAAAGTGTTCTGTAGATAGAACGTCTAGAGACGTGGTGCAGTGCTGAATGTGACTCGGTTGGACCACTAGAAGTGAGTAGTGCCTGGGGAAGGTGGGGAAGTTTGGATGACGATCGGGTGCATTGGGTTGGCTGGATGACGGTGAAAAATGAAAATGAAATGTTCGATAGCCTTAACTGAAACAACATTGACATCTTCGGGCCTCACATTCGCATTTCGATGTGACCTTGCGCGCATAAAAAAATGTAATTAATAGATAAATGAGTCACTGAAACGTATTCCAAGCAATAATTGTCGACACGTAAACAGGCCTAATCATTTCGCGTCATCTCGCGCGCAGCGCAATAACTCTTTCCTGCTTTTGTCAACTTCATGACGTGTGTGACAATCCATATCGAAGCCATATATTCACCAGAAATCCTGCTTCAAAAAGCACAGGACATGGTAGTCTCTATTACAGAATGCAGACCCATTGTATACCACATTGTGCCTCGAATTTGTGAAATTTGTGTGTGTTGCTGCATATTTTTTATGTTGTATTTCTTTTTTGATTTGTGGGAAAACTGAAATGGTAAATTCTAATATTTGAGTTAATTCTCTATTCAACGAATGAACAAATTTATTACTGGATGTTTCATTGTTCCGGAGTGGATGTGTCCAGGAAGCCGACATTTTTTTGGATAAATTCCAGAACTATTCAGGCAATCCGGGACATGTGGTTTTACCAAAATTGGTATCAGAAGTTTTACTCAGTGTCTTATTCATTCATTCATCCAGAAATCCAGGTACCAAAGCCCGGCATACAGGGTTACCCCTCTTCTTTGTATGCATGATAATCACTGCTTTTCACATGTCTCTTTCTCCTTCATTTGCTCCTCCTGTCTGTCCTTTCACCCAGACTAACCAGGCAAAAATAAATTCCACCTGAGCAGTGAGCAGCCTGTAAAGGCCATTCTCAGCCGACCTGCTGGTTTCCCGTACCCGACCCGTACCCCCGGGTATGGGTGGCGTACAGCTCCTTTTTACGGGTCGGGTGGGGTTCGGGTAGATTAATCACTGGTACGGGCATACCCGGTTTTACCCGTGTCAACGTAAAGTTTTGGGGTTACAATGTCACCGTTAAATATATAGATGAATCTTGCATCATCAAAGACATAATTACTATAGACAAACTGGCATAGCTGAAATCCAGGTACCATAGCCCTGCATATAGTGTTACCCCTCTTCTTTGTATGCATGATAATCACTACTTTTCACATGTCTCTTTCTTCTTCATTTGTTCCTCCTGTCTGTCCTTCCTTACATTTTTCCTCCTTCACCTCTTCTTCCTCCTGCTCCTCTTCTTCCTCCTGCTCCTCTTCTTCCTCCTGCTCCTCTTCTTCCTCCTGCTTCTCTTTTCTGCTTCTGCTTCTCCGTCTGCTCTTTCTCTTCTCCTTACTCCTTCTCTTCTTCCTCCTCCATTTCGTCCTTATCATCCTCCTCCTCTTCGTCTTCATTCTCTTCATTCTCCTGCTCCTGCTTCTGCCCTTCTGCTGCCTCTCCTCTTCCCTGCTCCTGCTCCTCTTCATCTTCCTACTCTTCCTACTCATCATCTTTTTCCTCCTCCTCTCCTGTTCATGTTCCGTACCGCTCTTCTACCTCCTCTTTCTTTTCCATTTCCTCCTCTTTTCCCTGATCGTCTTGCTTTTATCCACTCCTTCTTCCTTTTCTTCCTCCTACCTCTCCTTCTGTTCCTACTTTTTCTACTGCTCCAGCTCTGAGTCGTTCTCAATCCTTGTCTTCTTCGTCATCCTATTCTTCATGCACCTGATCCTCCACTTCCACATCGTTCTTTCTTTCTTTCTCTTCCGTCCTTTTCTTCCTCCTGCTTCTAATTCTACTCTTGCTACTTCTCCTCCTCCTCCTCCTCCTCCTCTCCCTACAACGACAAAACTCACAAAAGCATGATGCTTAGTAATTTATGATCCTATTGAACTGGTAGGCAACTAGACTGTAGGAGGGTATGTTAATGACGTCACGGGTACGGTATACCGCGGGTCGAGTAGCAATTTTGAGTACGGGTCGGGTACGGGAACGGGTAACAGTCCTATGTTACAGGTACGGGTCGGATAGCAAAAATACCTTACGCGCATACCTCTAATTCTCATCGTATCTAGGAAGTAGACACTTCTCCAGCTGAAGTCCATTCCCATGTTGAAGGATCAGCAATTGCGACGCTGCCTAGTTGAAGCACTAGTACGGGGAACCAGAAGTTCCCATTGGCAGATGATCGAAGATCTTGGCGGACTGTTGTATCTGATACCATACGGCAGAGATCTCTAAGTCGCTGGACCATGACTAGCTGAGACAGAGAGAGACAGACAGACAGACAGAGACAAAGAGACAGACAAAGACAAAGAGAGAGAAAGAGAGAGTAGGCCTGAGGGAGAGAGAAATCTCCGTATCTTTGCGAGAGACATTCGATTTTTGTTGCGCTGTGTTTTTGTCCAAGGCAGCCGAAATATTGGCAACTTGCTAGAGCGACATAGAGCGCAACTCCTTCGGGATTCATCGGACGCAAACAGTCGAACCAACTCCGTCAATCATCGTTTGAATCCGTTCGAGAAGGTTCCATTGTTTAGGAATGGGGCTCCGTGTAGTGCCCGCTCAACCCTAGCCGCGTGCACATGCCATTGGATGAGGGAGTAGGACTCTGGACTCCTCCTGGAAAGAATTAAGAACGAAGGCATGAAGTGAGAAGATAAGGAGGAATGAATGATGATAGAGAAGGCAGCGGATATAAACGAAAGAAAGAAAGCATTCGAGAAGTGGAAAAATGGATGGATGAGGACTGGAATGAAAGAAAGGAGTAAGGAAGGATAAGGGGCTGTCCATAAATTCACATCACGCAATTTTGGACGATTATTGACCCTCTCTCTTCGTCACACGTGAGGGAGGGATGTAGGTAGGGAGGTAGGAAGGGACGGACGGACGGACGGACGGAAGACAATATGACACAGGAGAAGAAAGAGAAAATCAATTATTCATATAATAATCGTTTTCTGCGTTTCCCTTTGACAAGGATAACTTCATTAACAGTAGAAAAATCCGTTTCCTATCGATGAATACGTCTTCTCCCTGTATTATAGACGGTATGATGCGCCATCTGCCCAAAGCAAAAAAGAAGCACCGTGGCCGAAAGGGTTGTCCGGGTGGCACCAGGCCTTATTAAATAACTGACTCTGGCGTTTTGTAGTTTACTTGTCGTTGCTTATTGTTCGTTGCGTGTCGGTCTAGATTGTGTCACATGGAACACAACCGATTTCACGCTGCAAAGGAAGGCTGGAGTGGGATCGGAATCCACGTCGAGTCTGATGTGACGAGGAGTAAATGAAGGCGTCCTATGAAGGAAAAGGAATTGGAAAAAAGGAGTGATAAGGGTGCAATGCTACAGTCTGTCTACGCTTAGAATGGATTTAAGTAAAACACGCAGATGCCATATGCGACATTATGCCAAGTCAATCTCTCAGTAGCGCCTCTGTCTCTTTCACTCGTTGCGTGTGACTCTGCATCTGTCTCTGTCTGTCTGTCTCTGGCTGTCTCTCTATCGGTCTCTGTCTCTGTGTGGTACAAGAATCGCACATGATAGCCTTTTTGTTATTATACGTATCATAGCATAAAACTAGAATTCTTTTCCGACTAAGACAGATCGATATGTCATTGGCGTGAATAAACCTAGTTTTGTTGCTATCGGTGACATTTCTTATACATTAAACACCGGCGCTATAGAAGTCCGAAAAGATCACACATATGTATAGCAGACGCCTTTCTGTAGGGTTCACTTCAATTGTTAGTCCGAATCACATCTATCACTGATGGTTAGTATATGTGGATACTTAATTTATGTAATGTAATGTAAATGAACATTGATACAGCGCCACTTCAAGATATCTACTCAAATGCGCTGTCTGGGCTGTCCTAAGCGATATCAAATGTCAAGTGAACGAGTAAATTACTACATAAAATATATATTTCATACTGAATTATTTATTTCGGACTGCCATGTGCAATTATCCATATATAGGCTGCAAAGTTATCCTAAACTAATAATTCCCTAAATCACGTGACTACGTCTGTCTGTCCGTCTGTTTTAAGGCGCGCGTGATTGAACAGCGCGTGATTGGACAGGCTCCTCGACGTGCTGACCTACATAGGCTATTGTTTACGAGTTAGTTAGTTCCGATTCGAGTTTCAAAAACGTTTCATTCACGTCTGTGTAGCTATATTTGCAGTTATTAAAATTAAATACATCGTGTAATGTAAGTATTTTGCAGTTAATGACATGAAATGCACACTTATTGGATGAAACTCGATTTTGAATCGGTTGAATCGCCGTTACTAGTACACGGGTGTGAAACAAAATTGTTCAGAGTGCGTTTCACGGGTAACAGTTCGACGGCCGCTGAATTTAGTTGCCTTCGGTTCAAGTTGTGGTCTTTCTGTGTAATGGGAGGAAACGGGTTGAATCGTGAGCTACTATATTTTCCAACTCGTGACTTGTCACGGGAATTTCTCAACAGCTACTTATATTATAATAACCAAAGAGAAAAGTCACTCATCAAGTCAACTTTTCCGGTTACCTGAAATACACACATTTTCGATCGGTTGGTGGTGTTGCTGACACAAGGATTACTTTTCTGTTACGCTAATTAGACTCGTTTTAAATGTGCGACACATTGACAATGATGAATATCGCTCAACATGCAGGGGAGATTTGAAATGGACAATACATTTAAAGAGCGTTTAACTTTCTTATAGAACAGGAAAACATACAGTTTAAAATAGAAGCATGGACTGTTTGTCTTTATCGTGGAAACATATGATCGACAGATCAATCGACTGATGTTCTGGAAGGGAATCGACATTAGATGACTCGGTTTGATCACGAGATTACTCTTCGTCCGAATAAACCTACTTCGTGAAACTGTATAAGAAAACTTGTAGTTAAATTTTTTAACCTTAAATTAGCGCGGCATCTTTTGTTATCTCTTACCACGTGCTATAGCAACCGCAATGCTGAGCCTTCGCATTGCATTATTCATTCATTCATGTTGAGGAAATTTCATTGGAAAACCTCGACCATTTTTGTCCACATGAACCGAGTCTGAAATCACGACCCGACCATGTCAACCACCACTCTATGCATCCATCACGCAAATTAAATGAATAATCTCGGACTGACTGGTCAGATGCGATCTCCTTCCAGGCTTGTCGTCGATAAATATAACTAAGAGGGTAACCAACTGTCACGCAACACATCCTTCTCCGTGTCAGTTTCCGGTCTGTCTGCCCACTGTATGTTTTTTGTACAAACGTATATTAGCCATCGCAATGGCAAATGCGGCAATCGCATCAGGTACAGTCAGAAGCAGTCACTTAATAAACATTGCGCTATATCAATTGGTCCCTCTCTGTGGAATGCATTTTCACCACCTGTTCGCTCTAAAATTCTATCTGGCAGTCTCTCAACCTCTTTTGCTTTTCTCATAACCTATCTCTTCTTGCGGGGCAGCGCTTCTGAGCGGTTCACCCTACTAGAGGCGCTTTATAAATGCTCAAATACAATACAATAATGTAATGCGATGTGATGTAATGTAAATGAGAGCATAGATTGTGAACGCATTTGTCTTACGTTTCAGAATCCTGTCAGAAGAATGCACTCGCCAAAGCAATTCTACTCCATAGAAAACTTTCACACAATATTCAGTAATTGGAAAGCTACAAAGTGCGTGAAACTGAATAAGGGGCGCCCTCTGTGGCGAAACGACGCTCAATGGCATTACGGATAGAAGCTTCATGAATTAACAAGTACTGCACAGATGACTAGAAAGTCACCAGTGTTGAGATACTGCACACACACACACACACACACATATCCCCAACACGACCACGCCTACACACGCACACCTCCACCTGTGAACACCAACACACACACCTACACACACACCTACACACACAACCCCCCTCCCACACACCCACAAACACACACACAACCCCAACCCCCTCCCCCCCACACACAGACACGTTGAACTCAACCTAATGGATTCTCGACAAGTGTTGTAAACTGACGCAACGTCCATAGAGGCTAACCAACACTTCCAACACAGACTAATGTTGACAGCGGCCAAAACATAATCGATGACACCCTTTAGAACTGGCATCAATAATTAAGAATGACATCATGATGACGGTAATATGCTGATGTTGTTTTAAATCATCGTGTGGTCTGACTGAACTGAGGTGTATTATGTTTATGTAGGTTTGAGTTTGTATAACATTCTCTTTCTTGCTTGTCAGAGAAACCGTAACAAAAGCACATCGAATTTAAATTCTTTTATTTCACGCGCATTGTAGTAGAAGTTTCAGTTTAACGACACTGTGAGACAACAAAGATTATTAGCATCGCCCACCTCCTCCTCCCGTATCCAGGCTTTTGACTGGCACTGTTAGGGTGCGAAAAGTGGAGGAGTTCGCGACTGTGTAGCGGTATGTTCTGTGCTTTGTAACCGGAGGATCGCAGATTCGAATCCACTTTATAAGCAACGACGCATCGACCCGCATGTCATCCTTGTTATGGATGCGTCGTAAAATAAATTTATATCAGTCAGACCCTGGACAAGTTGCTCAGTCGTAAATGTCTGCGAGGAAGGCAACGGGAGATCGGATCACTCGTCTCATCCCCAGATGGCATTAGAGCTAATGGACGTGCCTTCGGGCACAGAGAACTCGTCATTTTCACGTTCTGTTGCATGATGTGCTTCGTCAGATGCTCAGAAGCCATGCACCCCGTTTTCATCCATCCTGGCCGCAATCGTCTTCGCTCTGCTCAACAACGCCGTCCGAACTTCGACGGTTCACTATCGATGCTTCTCTGAAGTCCATCCTTCCATGGTTCGTTGCCTAGCGACCTGAGAGACAGACTTCTGGGTCATTCCTTCTCTCTCCCACTTCTCTCTCTCTCTGTCTCTCACTGTCTCTCTCTCTCTCTGCCTCTCTTCTCTCTCTCTCTCTCTCTTTCTCTCTGTGTCTCTCTCTGTGTCTCTCTCTCTGTCTCTCTCTGTCACTCTCTGTCTCTCTCTCTCTCTCTGTATTTCTCTCTGTCTCTCTCTGTCTCTCTCTCTCTCTGCCTCTTCTCTCTCTCTCTCTCTCTTTCTCTCTGTCTCTCTCTCTCTATGTCTCTCTCTGTCTGTCTTTCTCTGTCACTCTCTGTCTCTCTCTGTCTCTCTCTGTCTCTGTCTTTCTCTTTCTCTCTCTCTCTCTCTCTCTCTCTCTCTCTCTTATTTGGAGAGCCGGTGGAGTTTCATTGAAGTTGCGCTGTATAAATTATTTTGCACATACGACAATGAAAGCCCCAATATCACCATTCTGCATTATTCCTACCACATATCAGGAATGAATAGTGACAACTATAATAACGCTAATAATAATATAATTATTAAACTTGCTATTATTATATGAAGATATCCAGGCACATGTTCGGAAATCAAAATATCGTAACTGGAAGGTGGCAGAGAGTTTCTTGATTGATCTTAAACTATAATATCAATTTTGCCGTTGTGCTTTGCGGTGATGTGAGCTCGTAATTTGCTGCACATTTTGTTGCGTATTGTGACACCCCGCGCAATGGAAAAACCTTTGGTCCAAGGTATCATGTTGATTATATCAGAGCATTTGCCATCAGATCTGGAAAGATTACCGGGGTTTCGAAGGCTGGTAAACTGTTCTTGTGAAAGCTGTTACTACCATCCCATAAGTAAGTCGCCTAATCGTATAGCTGGTACTTGTTCTATTGCTGTCAAAATGTGATGTAATAATACTGATGACGGCCACAGCAATAGGTTCCATCCTTACGCCGTGTAGGTATGTGACTATTACGCCGAATATACATACATATATGTATATATATATATAGAAGTGTGTGTGTGCGTGTGTGTGTGTGTGTGTGTGTGTGTGTGTGTGTGTGTGTGTGTGTGATATATTCTGTTAAAAATAGACAAGCGCCAACTGCAATGCTTGACATCATATCATCTGGAATGCTGACGTTGTGATGGGGATTGCACTAATCTAGGCTGTTGAATGTGGGGATTGCGGGGCCAACAGTCGTTGCTTCCTCCTCCTTTCCATAGTAAAGGCAAGATACATGGTCTCATTCTCTTGTCGTAGCATCCTCTTGCTTCAACCTAGAAGACCACGATCTATATAGAGAGATCTATGGATCCGTGATTGAAGTAGAGACACTGCAGATCAGTCGGTCTGTTAATTAAGGCATCGCATAACCACACCTCCGATGCAAAGAAAATGGCCAGCATATATATTATATATATATATACACATACATTTATATATATGTCGTCGTATATATACAAACAAAATATTTCTATATACATATATACATATATCTATATATTTATATATATATATAAATATATATATATATATACATGTCGTCGCTACTAATACCCAGACATCCGCTTCGCTCATGGATGAAGATGTCAGGTCCAATCATCTGAATGTTGAGGATGCCAAGCATGTTCGGAACGTATAAATAGCAGCCTGGCTAATCCCTAAGCTGCTAACTCCGCCACTGTTCGCACTCGGACAGTGCCAGTCCCAAGTCTGGGTGAAGGAGGAGGGCGACGTCAACGATTCTTGTTATCACACGGTGTCGTTAAACTGGAACTACCCTTAAGCTGCTATTCTTCAAGGCGAACGGGTCGCGATGGTGACTTTCTGCGACTGTTCGTCCTTTTCTAAACGGATTTATCGGCAACCCCTCAACGCAATATCCTCCTCAGGGGTCACATGCTCAGACCCATAAAACCCTTCGCCTGCTTCGCATTTTGCCCGATTCAGCAGTCTATGGCCCAAGATAGACGCCACTAGTAGCTTCATTATCAAGCCGATGTCGTGTTCTATAGACTTTATCAATCGCTCCAGCTAGAGTGGCCAATGTCCGTTAGCGTTGTCAGAGTCGCCAAGCAAACATCAAATGTGTCCAAATGGTCGCCTGTTGGATATCCTCCCCGCATAGAATTATAGGTTGTCTGGTCTCCAAATCTGCCTGGTGTAAGCAAGGATAGTTGTCGACAGACGTAAGCCTGTCTGAGTATTTCTGGAGATTTTGCTGTTGCGGTATTCTCAGAGAGCGTCGAAAGCATTCGGGAAGTCCAGTTTAACGATAATGGTTTTCGGACATATATTATAGGGCCTACAAATACTATATAGACTACCGGTACTGTGTCGTATACAGGCTGTGTGTACATGACTACATGTACATCCCTTTTGATTACCATTCGGACACCCATTCGCAGATTTTGAACGGTAATAGACAGAGTCGAGTGCGCTACAAGAAGAAAATAAACAGAATGTCCCAGTCAGACGTCGCCTGTTGTATGCCATTGCTTTTGGTCTCGTTCCACCGTCTTTTATCCCAAGTGCCGGCATTCTTCCAGCGTATACAGGTCCCTCCAAAAATGAATGAATTCTCGACTCTCAATAGTAGATTGATGTGACCAGCCAGCGTCAGGCTCCACTGTATTCGTTTTTTTGTATCGATTAGGAAGTTCTTTAGATGTTATAGCGTAAAGCCATCGGGTCCTTCTCTTGATGTATCAAGAAAGAAGGCTGTAGCATTATATTGCCTGAGTGGCTTCAGACCCCGTCTATCTCTCGTACAATCGAAAGCTTTGGATGCTCTCTCTACAGTGTTTCTACCACTCCATGTATGTGATTCTTCCTCAAATATACCATCCGAGCATCGCAAATAGATGAATCCCTTTCATATTATCGTCAAACTGAGCTTGCCAGACGGTACACACTACACACCCATGCACCAGATATCTCAGCAGTAGGCCTACCATTATATCTTGTCACTAAACTCCAAAAGTTTTTTCTCCAATGGCACGATTTCCGAATAAGCACCATACACAGAAGATCATCTCATCGTTCCAGATTACGCGTTCGACCACTTCTATTAGGCTTAGACGATATTTTTGGTGCTGACCAGTGACCACTGCTCAAACTGGCTGCAAGATTTCAACAGACAGTGCATAAGGTTGAGGAGTTTGCATATGGGATAACAGTATATCTGCCCATAGAATCGTGATAATTCTTGCGCGCTTATCTTGCAGCCAGTTTGAGCAGTGGTCAGCTACTGTGGTAACCTATTATGAATCAACGTGTCTGATAGCGGTTCTCAAATTGACAGTTTTCTGTCATCGTCTTCTTTGTATTCGATATCATTGTGATGCGATGCACCGGAAGGGCGACTATTTGGTCCGGGACACTGTGCTCCAAAGGATCCGCAGGAAAGCAGTCTGCCTTTGGAGCGATGTAATTTGAACTTATTTTTATTATTATGATTATTTATTCTTATGATCATGCAGGGAGGGGCCAGCGGGGCCTAGGCCCAGGGCGCAAATGTGGAAAGGGCGCAAATTTCAGAATGGAAAAACTTATTTTCCATAAAATGCATTATTTTCAAAATGTGGGGCGCCAGATTGATGCTAGGCACAGGGCACAATTATTGCTCGGTACGGCCCTGTGATCATGATAATCGTCATTAGTAATATCTATGTTAGGATTATTATTATTCACGCAATTATGATGGTAATTGAAAATGTTGTTGTTAGTATTATTCTTATTATGATTATAATTATTATTATTATTATTATCACAATCATCATCGTCGTCATCATCATCATTACAGTTATTACTATTATTATTTTTATAAGTATTATCGCTTTTTGTTGCTGTTGTTGCTGCTGGTGTTGTTATATCACCTAGTTTCTGATAATTGGAGCTGGCTCGTAGGACTTCGATCCACGCATTGTTGTATAGCACATTGCCGGACACTGCTTAACATTAAGTTGGCTGACTCATACAATGCGTCATTCACAATGCATCATTGATACATGTAAGTGCCAGAGAATATGGCGTCCCTAGCAAACAAGCGCCATTAACCAACCGGCTCAACACCAACCCTTAGATACTAAACCAAATTAGCTGAATCGTTCCATTGCTCCGAGTTTGTTCAGCAGAATAAGTGACCACACTGTGGTCCCATAATCGACCAAGAAAAAGAAGACGAAGAAGATGGCGGCTAAGGCGGGGGAAAAGAACTTCGCTACGTCGAAGAACCACTCTACGGCCGGGTTTTGGGCTAGAGTGGGTCTTGTGCGACGTCGTTATATGCGTCCTGGGAAACTCAGTCGATGGAGTTTATGGAGACTTCTGCAGCCCAGGAACACGACCGAGCCAACGATAAAGGGTAATTGACTGTGATGTCTTCCTTGTGTTCACGTCCCTGACAGATAGATTCCCGTCAGACTCGACTTCTTCTGAATAATTGCAATCGCCCATCCTATGTCTGCTCCATACCACCTATTATATAACACTCCTCGCCCAACGCCCGGATGGATGGGACGCTCGGCCGGGCAGCGTATCGGACCCGATCACCATCTATGAGCGAGGACGAACGGCGAGTGTGTATAATTTATAAATATGGGTGACACCGGGTATCTATGCGAGCACACTCTACCGTTGCTCGTACCATGGCAGTGCCAGTCCCATGTCAAGGTGAAGGAGGAGGGAGACGCTATGGTTATCTTCGTTATTGCAGTGTCATTAAACTGAATTTGCATGAGTCTGTAACCGCCATGTGCGACCGATTCTCTCGTTGGCTTCCAACGAGACGAAGAAACAGGCGAAGGGAGCGATATGAACAGAAATAGAGAAACGGACGTTTACACAGAGAAAGAAACGGGGAGCAAGAACACGCAGGCACAGAGAAAGACAGCGACAGCTGGCAGTTGGAGAGAGAGACAGACAGACAGACAGACAGAGACACACAGAGAGAGAGAGAGAGAGAGAGAGATAGTGAGTGAGAGAGAGAGAAAGAGAGACAGGCAGACAGAGACAGAGACCAGACACACAGACAAAAGGACAAACTGACAGACACGCAGACAGACACACCGAGAGACAGACACACAGAAAGATCTGTAGACATCTGCTCAGACAGACATGGAGACATGCACGCAGAGAGACATGTAGGCAGACAGATGGCTATGCAGATAGTCTGAGAAAGGTGCACACAAAGATACAGGCGTGCAGACAGACAGACAGGCATAAAGCTATGCACACAAACGCAGAGAAAGATATGCAGACAGAGGCAGAGATAGATACAGAGGCAGAGACAGATACAGAGGCAGACACTCAGACGACCGAGTTTTCATGAGTGAAAAGGAGAGTTTCCAATATATTTGGTAACAAAAGCGATTCGTTGATTTACTCGTCTGAAGAATCTCTGTTGCGTGCTACTGGACGACACGCCTCCCTTGTCCATGTTGGAGCTCTGGAAAGTTATTTCTCTGAGGGAATAAGACACACACAGACGGACAGGCACACAGGCAGGCAGACAGACGGACAGATACACACACAGACAAACTGACAGGCAGACAGACAGACAGACAGAAACACGGATAGACGGGCAAACTGATAGACGAACAGATACACGCAGGCAGGCAAACTGGTAGAGGAACAGACTGACAGAAAGACGGATGGAGAGAAACACAGACAGATAGGCAGGCAGGCAGACAAACAGACGAACAGATACTCAGACAGGCAAATTGATAGACTGACTGACGGACAGATAGACACACTGTCAGACAAACAGACATCCAGATGGAAGGACAGAAACGCAGACAGACAGGCAGGCAAACTGACAGATAGGCAGACAGACAGGCAGGCAGGCAGGTATCCTCGCAGACAGAGCGATTGGGAGGAAGCGAGTAAGAAAGTCTGAGAAAGCAGTCCTCGATATTAAGTGCACAAATGTCGTCTTTACACGTATTGTCTGCCAAATACCAAAAGGAACATTTGAGACAAAGAGTTGCCGCACATAACTGCTGCTGCTGACCTCAGCGATATTCAGTGCTGCACTCTTTACTATCGGTGAGCGCAATCGCCGTGTGCTGCGAGCACACCATTCAACTGTGGCCATTCATATCATTCCTGTTGCTTGATCTCATCTCGCATTCTCACTAAGCTTTGGAACAGACACCGAAGCCAGGCTATAATTGCGGACTTTGAGTTCATATAGCATCTTCCGCTCTCTCTCTCCCTCTGTCTGTCTCATTCTCTCTGTGTCTGTCTCTGTATCAATCTCTGTCTCTGCGTTCATGTATGTCTCTGTATCTGTCTGTGTCTGTCTAAGCGTCCGTCTGTGCCTGTGTCTGTCTCTGTATCTAACGCTCTCTGTTTCTGTCTCTGTCTCTCTCTTCAGTAATTGATTTCTGATGCAAATTGGAAGATCACGCCAAAGAATCTATCGGTGATGAATAAGCAACATCCGTACGATTTGTGCCCAAAATCCGACAGTAATCGATGACGACAAGGCGTTCCTCTGCCTGATCGATCGCTCGATCTTACAGACTAATTAACGCCATCACAAGACGACAACAGATATTTATGTTCGCAGCTTGTTCGGCTAATCTACGACAGACATTACTTTGCACTTGGACGGAGTCGTGGCAACGTCACTCCTAAATCTAAGCCGTGCACATTAGAATACATATATTACAGTGGCATTTATCAAGCGCATTTAGAAAGCCGGTGATGCTTCTGCCACTGATTATTTGGGGTGAATGTACACTGTACAGGAAGATATACGGCTATCTTACTTATTTATTATATGTGCAATTCAGTGGGTTGGAAGCGATTCACACAGCAAACATTTAACAAACGTGGCGCCGCCTAGAGTTTATAAAAATTAAAAGACGATGATGAGGAAAAGGGTAAGGAACAGAAGAAAACAGGAAGAAGAAGATGATGATGACGATGACGACTACGGAGACGACGACGACGGCGGCGGCGGCGACGACGATGATGACGATGACATTGACGATGATGATGCACAAGGAAATGAAGAAGATGAAGAAGAAGAAGACGATGAATGATGAAGATGATGTAAAAAAAAGAAGCATAGAGGAGAATGAGGAAGGAAATATGAGGAAGATTATGAGAAGAGAAGGAGGTGGAGAGCATGGAGAAGAAGAAAAAGAAAGTAACAATTAATGAAAGTCGAATAAAATGTTAAGACGTTTCCATTATAATATTGTGTGGGCATACCTGTATATATATATATATGGGCATACCTGTATATACATATATACCTGTATATAAAAATATATATGGGCATACCTGTATATACAGGTATACCTGTATATACAGGTATGCCCACAGGTATGTGGGCATACCTGTATATATATATATATATGGGCATACCTGTATATACATATATACCTGTATATATATATATATATGGGCATACCTGTATATACAGGTATACCTGTATATACAGGTATGCCCACACAATATTATAATGGAAACGTCTTAATATTTTATTCGACTCTCATTAATTGTTACTTTCTTTTTCTTTCTGTATATATATATATATATCATTAGATTGTTTCAAATCGATGATAATTATGTGGTTTAATCCCACGAGTTTATGCAGAAGGTCTGTCTAATGTGTTGGTAAGTAAGCTTCTAGTTACGTTTCTGTTTGTGTGGTTGTTGCCAATCGTTGACATTTGTATTAAAATTATGTCGTCTTTAAAAACCTTGAAACTGCCAGAACATTGCTATGTAACACCTCTTTAAACGCATTTAGATTATACAGGGACGAAGTGGTAGTACCGTGGACGCAGATGAAGTGGTAATACCACATGGAAAATGTTAGTAATATAGTATTATTGTAGCATTGTAGCATATAGTACCATTGCTTCAGACTGTCAGCCTGCAGTGAACTTCTCAAATGATATCGAGTTGAAGTGATAAAACTCTTGGTGAAATTACGTGAACTAAAATAAGCTACGAATATCGGTTAATGTTGATTAATGATCCAACTTCCATTCATCCTAACTTCTCAGTGGTGGAATAAACCTCCATGCATTCTGCGGAGAAGAAAATTCGTCGTAGAAAGTATATATCAATATGTGACTAATAATCATACCTGCTTTGATCGTTCTTGCCCTTCTTTAATTAGCCACAATAACACATAAATCACGAATTGAATGAATTATCGATAGATGCATCAAATGCGGCGACATTTGGTTGACTAGCCTGAACCCTGAGCGCCAGACTTTAAAAATATATTATCATTATTATGTGTAACCCATGTGCCGAACAGTCGGGTACATACCTAAGAATGTTGCACCTACTCATTTCAACGGCTCCCTTTGTCGTTGTCGTCGTCGTTGTCTAATCGTTTTTTCGATGTTTACCGCTGCTGCTATTATCGTTGTTGTAATTATTTTTGTTTTACCGTTGTTATCATCGCTATGTTATTATTGTTGTTATTATATTTGTTTTATCGCTGTTGTTATCATCGTTGTTTTATCGCTATTGTATTGACCGTTGTCTCATCGTTGTAACTATTGTCGTTGTTTTAGCGTAGTTGCAGTTTCCATTGCTTTATTTTTAATCGTCGTTCGTCGCCCTTCAATTTTAGTCTTGTTTAAATTTGGTATATGCCTAAAACCCTACATTATATAAGGATTGTAGAGTTTATACATTGAGCAGTTTGCTCAAAAGAGGCGCCACATAAAGTGACAAAACAATACATAATTATACATGTGGATTCAGCGCTTTCGTGAAAATATCAAAAGGTGCCATAGTAAGTGCTAGCATTATGCAAGCATTCGTGCATTCATATACAAATACATATGTAAAAACATACATACGCACATACATACATACATACATACATACATACATACATACATACATACATACATATATACACACACATATATACATACATACATACACACACACATACATACATACATACATACACACACATACATACATACATACATACATATATACATATATACACACACATATATACATACATACATACACACACATATATACATACATACATACACACACATACATACATACATACATACATACATACACACACATACATACATACATACATACATACATACATATATACACACACATATATACATACATACATACACACACACATACATACATACATACATACACACACATACATACATACATACATACATACATATATACATATATACACACACATATATACATACATACATACACACACATACATACATACATATATACATATATACACACACATATATACATACATACATACACACACATACATACATACACACACATACATACATACATGCATACATACATACATGCATATTTTAGTATGTGTCTTTCTTACCCTGGTGGTGGTCTCACACGTTCTCCTCCCGATTTCTGCGACTGAGTCTTGCAAGTGGCAAGTAGAGGGATATGAAGCAGAACCAGAAGAAATGTTAATTCCATAATTAATCGACGACGATGATCGAACTCTCTTCAAGGACACTTATATCCAAAGAAACGACGAGGAGTGGCAGCCTGGCTTCGTCTACGTTATGTAATGTAGTGTAACGATTACATTAAGGCGAAAGACCGATTAGCCACGGCGGCTCTTAAGAGCACGTGACACGTTGTCTAGCATAATCAGT
Source organism: Bimastos eiseni (assembly GCA_959347315.1). NCBI lineage: Eukaryota > Metazoa > Annelida > Clitellata > Crassiclitellata > Lumbricidae > Bimastos > Bimastos eiseni. Next base: position 7,093,841 of record OY365808.1, read on the forward strand.
TGAACTCCGGATTAAAACGAATTATGCTTTAAATCTACGAAATGTCAGACACGAGTGACGGAGCAGTTGCTGTCTGCGTGTCTTTCTTTGTCAGTGCTGTGAGAAAGAGGTGTCTCTGTGAGTATCTCTGGTTGTACGTGCGAGTATGCCTCTGTATGAACGTGTGTGTGTCTGCATTCCTGCTTCTATGAATGTGTGCGTAGCTTGCTATGTCCCTTCGAACGTGACGTGTCGTCTGTCTGTGATCGTATATTTGTGTATGTCTACCTCTGTAACTCAGAGTGAGTGTGTATGTATGCGTGTCTGTACCTGTAAGTCTATATCTCCTAATGTGTGTATATGCTTGTCTGTGCCTATATGTCTGTATCTCGGAGCGTTTGTCTGTATGTGTGTGTGTGTGCGTCTGTATGTCTGTAACTGCGAGTGTGTGTGTGTGTATGCGTGCCTCGGTGGGTGTATCTCCGCGGATCACCGCCCGAGTGTCTTCCTCCTGCGTCGTTTATTCTCGCTGTTGTTCCTTTCCTCACCGGAAGTACTAACCGACCGTCAGATGGCGCCGTCAGTCACACGAAAGAAAAAGGCGCCCTCTATCGAGTCCTCGACGTCATCCTGCTCTAAGGGTGATCGGCGCTGGATGGCGACGCACTCAGTCTGCCGCACACGCCCACCGACCAACGACTCCGAAACGATCCGATGATGATAACGACAAAGACGTCGAGTCAACTGGTAAGAGGAAAGTGATGATGACGACAACTACGACGCCAGACAACGATCCCTTGCTCAATTATCATATGATTAGACGATGACGACGCCGACGCGTTAGTGCATCTGTCGCGGTTGGAGGAGACGGGAACTAAGAAGCCGGACGGAGTGTATAACAGACGCCTGGAGAATGACGCGACGTTGAAGTTGGCCAGGGAAAACAAGGCCAAGCAACGATGCTAGGCTTCCCGCGCTGGGTGGTTGCCCACTGGGGCTGCTGCTGCGGCTAATGCTGACACCTGCGTCATCATCTTGCGCTGGGGTGATGCTGACGGTGTACGTGGACGAACGAGCCGCCTGCACATCCAGATAGCCACCGCTGCTGACGACTTGGTTGCTTAGGCAACGGAGCAGCGCTTCCATGCTTTGCCTGGTGTCCACAAAGCCGTGTAAAATTCACTGGCGCTGTTGTTCGCAGCCTGTAGCATCTAGGCACCTGAATTTTCGCAGCAAATAGGGTAATATTCGAGGTTATAGCGAAGACTAGTTTTAACGTCTGTGTGTCTGCTTTTCGTCTGCAGGAGTCAGAACATTTGGATCATTATTCTAGGCAGCTTAGTCACTGCAGTATGGGTCGAACATACCCAGAAGCGCAACGCGAATAACAGACATAGGACTTAGGTCATGAAGGACCGACGTCATGATGGACCCAGGTCATGAGTTTGGGTATCAAAGCAATGACCGGTTTTGTAAAGCGTTACGACAGAGTCTGGACAGTGTTCTCCAATTCTCCAGTCAATTCGCCACTAGGGTTATGTCGCAAGTCTAGACTCAGGGCAGCCCGATATGGCTTGATAATGATGACAGTCTTGACAGATAGCCATTGTAGAGCACAATAGTTCGTGTGTCTGATTTTCTCAAGGACTTCCTTATACATCTTTCATCTTACAGCTACACATTTCAAAATCGTCGTCGAACGATAGGGAATCTTACTCTACCAAATGCTGTCAATTCTTTGCCTCTGCATTTCTCTCACTAGCACCGGTGCGCGCAGTCTAGCGTACTGCTCGTGTGACGAATTTCCTTCGTATCACGCAATCTAATGTACAGAGGTCATGAATCTTTGCTGTCTGCTGTTCTAGACCGCGGTCACAACTGACGCATTTGCCGTCTTCCTACCCAGTGTATATATATATACAAATATGTTTATATATTAATATATATATATATGTCTTAGTTACGTGCATTAATATGGCCGCCCATCCCCTTAGTTCACCGACATGGTATCTTCATATCCATAGAACATTCGAGAAGGTTTATTGCCTCCAGGGCGTTCTTCCGTGAGAGACACCGGTCCACTGAACAACCAGTTCATTGCCTGCGGCCTTTTGTTACCGCTGGTGCAAACTATATCCCGGTGACGGTAACGGGTTTACTGTAACCGTAATCGTAAACTAAGAACTTCTGAAGCTCCTCAATTTTAGGCACCGGGAATAGCTATGCAGACAAAAAGTACGACTGTATACGTTTCGGAACATTGCAGATTTTGCCTTTGCCTTTGCAATTTCTTACTGGATAACGAGGGAATGAGCGCTATATAAATTATTTGAGGAATTAAAAAAGAAAGAAGAAAATAGCATGAATCATTAAAAAGCATAACTCCACATTTAGTAAAAAAAATAAGATAATATCCTGTTTATATAGGCCTATTATATAACACGGTGCATAATTTAAGACAAAACGGTATTGTGACCACATCCCCTTCTCTTTCTAATCTTAATTAACCCTTACCCCTCCAATTATTATAACAAACGCAATAAAATTGGCCGCTCACATTGGCCTCAGGAGTGGTAAGGGTTTGTCCAAATACTCCCTTCTCTTTCTCGTCTTTACCCTTCAATTACATAGATCCTATTCGCTACACTGCTCTCTGTTCTGTCTTTTCCCTGTATCTTTGGCTGTCTGCCTCTTTCTGTATGTCTCATTATATTTCCATCTCTAGCTTGAACGACATTAATTATTAAAAAATAATGACTTTAAATTGTTTTAAACCGATTTTTAGCATTTTTCAGGGTGATGCATTAATTACATGAATTTCCACCATTGTCTCGTTGTTGCACTTGAATGTCCATTGTCCATGTTAGCTAGCCAACTGAACTGCATATTAAACGCATCTTTTTTAACAATAGACGTATTTCATAATGGAGATGACGTAACAATAGGCTTGACCAATATTCTAAAAGTGTACCTCTGAACAAAACAATTTCTATTATTAGTACGAACAATTTAACACGCGTAGTCACACGGAAATTCGAACCTTAATACCTATTGACATATAAATAATCAAAGTGACGAAACAATTAACCTAGTCTATAACCTCAAATGAACGTACAACAGAAATGAATTATTATCGAATTGACGTAACAATATCCCAAACCTATATTCTCAAAATTAACTGACACTAGATCTTTATCATAATCTGAGTGACGTAACAATAGGTCTATGGTCCATATTCTCAAAACAAACTTACAATCGAGATGACACTGTATTATAATTGAATGACGTAACAACAGATCTAGTTTAATTTCTCAAAATGAACTTACAGTAGTATCGTATAATCGTAGTGACGTAACAAAAGGTTTTGTCTATATTCTCAAAATGAACCTAGAATAGATTTGCATTATTATCGAAGTGACGTAACAATAGGTCTAGTATATTTTCTCAAATGAATGTACAATAGAATTGCAAAATCGTAGCGACGTAACAATAAGTATTGTTTATATTCTCAAAATGAACCCCAAATAGATTTGTTTTATAATCGATTTGACGTAACAAGAGACCTAGAGTAAATATAGTAAAAATGAATTACAATGGGTTTCTATTATAATCGAGGGTACGTAGCAATAGAAGCAATATTCTATATTCTCAAAACGAGCCCACAATAAATTTTTTATTATGATTGAGGTAACGTAACAATTGACTTAGGTGATATTCTCTAAATCATACAATAAATTTGTATTATGATCGAGGTAACGTAACAATTGACTTAGGTGATATTCTCAAAACGAACATATATGCTCTATAGTATAGTTTCTCAAAATGAACTTACCAGTGGCGTCAATTCACCCTGAGTGATGGAGGCAAACCCCCCGGTCCGAAGTGTCCGGAAGGCAGGATATTTCCCCTAATACATACATGTATATAGATATATATTTCACATTACATTAAAACTAAAAAAATGTTCCCCTACCTGAAATTGGAGGCATCTGCCTGCGGACCCCCTCCCCCGTATTAGGAGTCTTCTGGACGTCCCATAAACTTACAATAGATTTTACATGCACATTAATGCAGCTACAACTCTACATGTATATTCAATGTAGGTCTATCTACATAGACAGATAGATAGGCTTACATACATTGTTCAGCCAATGGCTGATAGCCAACCTACTCCATTATTTTCTCATCTTTACCTTTATGTTTCATGAACTTGACTTAATGCAAATTTAAGTCCTTCTTTAAATCTTGTAGGCTTTTTGGAGTTTTGCCTCGAAATTATCTGGTTGTTGTTATACTTCGGCCACATTTCAGCTTCCTACAACAGTCCTTGGCATAGTGACACTTTGTCCCCCTAATAGATCTTGGTCCCCGTTCTAGAACTTCTACAGATAACGGCTCAGTCTTGATCCCTTCCTTGCTGCAATTAGTCCCTCTTAAGGTAGCTCACTTTCTTCTTCCGTTTACTGTGCAATCCATACAGCCTCTCAGTTTCTCATCCAATGCCGCATTTGTAAAACCTGCTTCTCCTCGCGGGGACTAGTTGCCCACTGGCAGCACTTCTGAGCGGGTAACCAACCTATGAGAGGAGTTTCACAGATACAATGCAATACAAGCATGCAAGCAGTAAAGAAAGCATGATAATTTCTACAAAACATGACGACCGGTATGTATATATATATATATGTATATATATATATAGAGAGAGAGAGAGAGAGAGAGAGAGAAGCCGTGCAGCCGTGGGACAAAATCATTTCGATTTAACCGATTTCTTGGAAATGACAGATGACCAGGAAATTCATTTCTTTGGAATTAATTTACGAAGAATTCCAATCGACATGGTCTGTTGGATTTCGTGTGCAGCGAAGCGTATTAGAGTCCGTAGCAGACTTACTTTAAACCCTTTAGCGTTGCGATAAATGTGTCAGAGGCCATCTAGCTATTACCGTTCCCTTGCAAGAAACGTCTTAAAGCGACTCAGTCTTATAAGCAACAAGACAAAAATGAAAGCCTATGCAATGTATGTATTGTATATATGTTTGTATTTGTATATTATATGTGCATGCATACATATATGTACTCATGTGTACATGTATTATGTGTATGATGTGAGCTTGTAATATGTATGTATGTATGTATTGTATATATGTATGCATGTATGCATGCATGCAGTTATCATACCATTGGTACCGGCACGCGGACGCAATAGACGGAATTGCTTCTACATAAGTTGCATATGGCTAAACAAGCTCTATGTTGAAAAATTCCTGCATTGCTCGTACGCTGTCATTGCCAGTCCCAATCCTGGATAAAGGAGGAGGACGGCGCTAATGATCTATGTTATCACACATTGTCGTTAAAATGAAATAACTACTACCATGATGACAGTCTCACGTAATTATGACCGCATGATGCAGCGCTATCAGCGCTGACACTGAGTGCAGATTGACTGACTGTAAAAATGACTGACAATGTTTATGTCTCAAATATGTTTGCCACTTTGCGTCTACTTTCTTGGCGTCTCTGATCTCGATGTACGTGTGCAAGAACATTTTGTGTAGCGACCTTACAGCAGTTCACTAGAGAGCCTGGTTCTAAAAGATCTCGAATGTTCTCGATTCTCTGCTTTCAGTAAACTTTCAGATATAATTGTTTCTCAACCTGCAATGAATAATGCTCGCCTAAGATGAGAATGGCCTCCACTAACATCTGACATGTCACACAGTAACACACACGTATTATCATTATGTGGAGGTCGATCGATGAATTACCATACTATTCGGATTGGTTCTGACGCCTGTTCTGGCTTGCTTCGATACGATCACTGCGTATTTTATATTTAATCTTGTCTGGCATCTGAAAATATCTCCGATCTGGTGTCTTCGCGACGGCTCTGCTGGCTAACGAAGCCCGATGTTCGCCTCAGCGAGCAATGATATCTGTTTGCATATGAAGAGGATAATATCTGCGCCTCTGCTACTCCTTAGCTATTCAGCACGGACTTCCCTCAGGGTCGGCCACCTCATCTTCACGCTCTCTCTCTCTCTCCTCTCTGTCTCTGTCTCTATTACTCTATCCCTCTCTCTGCCCGCTCTCTCTGTCTCTGTCTTTGTCTCTGTCGCTGTCTCTGTGTCTGTGTCTGTCTCTGTCTCTCTCTTTCAGTAGGGCGCTCTCTGCGTTTAACCCGGTTGAGAATCCACCCTTCAGGATGCGTCGTTAAACAGCTGGTCATCGATCATGATCATTCACTACGGATCTCATCCACACGACGCTATTCCTCGCAACATCGTTCCGTCGCAAAGTGGCGCCAGTGCCTCATCGACTCCTAGAGGATTGGAATCGCCAGATTCTTCATAAACTTATGTTGCCTGGCAGAGGCGTGCAGTTGAAATAAAATATACCAGCGCCCAATTTATAAGAGCATTGTCTGCTTTTCTATCAAGGACCACTTATAAATTTTGTGTTTAGTTTGCGGACCATCACTGAGTATGTTACTTATTTAGGCCTACTATTAATTATAACAAATGCCTAAATTAGTTGCATATTGTCATTTTGTTCGTTTTAAGTTTATGTAAGCATAAAGATGATAAGATATATAGCGTAAGAAAATAGCAGCCTGGCTAATCCATAAGTTGCTAATAGGTAGAGTTGTTTTTATTTCAAATTGAAATCTTAGTCTCTTTATGATAAAAATGATACTTATTGATAACAAGAATTATCACAACGATGAAGAAGAGAACCAGTAACGAGTTAAACCCTTGGTGGTGAAGGAGGTTCGTTCAAAACGGAGTGACCCACCAATGTAAACAGAAGATGTTGGCCTAGTGGTCTATGCAATAAATGTATTCGTGTTTTACAAAAATTCGATAATTGTATATAAGCTGGCAGAGAGTAAAGTCAGAGGTTTGCCCCAAGCTGATACGATATGGCACTTAATTGATTTCTAATAGTGATTTCGTATCATCTTTGGTCAATGTTCTATTGCATATTAATGCCAAAGATGGTAGAGTCGTAGACTAAGATCTGACCCTCTCTATCTCGTTGAGTATTTGATTTGTGTGGTGGTCAAGCATAAAAAACACTAGGCCAGTCGCTACGTGGCGCGTCTGCAGAGCCGCTTAGCGACTGGTCTATGGTGTCTGAATGGTATCTTAGCAACGACAATCGATTCCAAGGTAGATGGCGTGAACATTCAGATACACAGTGGAGATAGGAAGTGTCACATCTTAGTCTACGACTCAACCCTCTTTGTTGATACTTCGGTTTTAATGGTTTTAATAACAGTGTTGACATATTTTTCGCTTAGGCTGTTTAAAGATTATCCTTACAAAACAGAATACTGGCCTAAACCAAAGGAATTAGCTAGAAACCTGGCGTACATCATACTGTCACATATTTTTTTCATCGATGCCAAATTTTGATTATTCGCTATTCGCTAAACCTGGATACAAGATGGCTGGAGACGCAGACTGCATATGGATTAAATCGCCTGCATAAATTTAAATAAGAATATATATAACAGGTAAAATGTATGTGTTTCACGCATAACCTTAAGTGTAACTTAAACAAGAACGTATGTATCGGAGGGAAGAAGATAGGAACGGAAGAAGAAGAGAGGGAGGTAAGAAGGAAGAGAGGGAGAAGGGAATTCGTGTGGGTAACGTTTTGTGGAATTCCGAATTGGCTGTTGCAAATGCAACGTAGATATTTGAATGGCGGTCGTAAAGAAGGGAATGTAGTCAACGGGTGAAGATCTGCAAGAAGAACAATTAATGGAAGGGAGGGAGAGGCAACGGAGGGAGAAAAATAGGTAGGGCTTGGCATCGGATGCGTACGGGTAGTTGAAAAGGAAGCCCTTGAAGTCGTGCATGACGTCGGTCCCACGCCAGAGGTGGTAGGGTCATGTGGACACTATAAGGTGACCAGAAGTAGACGACGAACCGCCTCGGCCACATCCGCCTGCGACCCCGCGTGACTCCATCTCCGTCAGTGCGCCAAATGAAAGCAGACGCCATCCAGACTAAGGCCACACATCCGATGCCAGATCACACGTGGACTCACAACCCCTCCCCGCCAATCACACGCCATCCGTTTGCTTATCCGTAGATCAGACCGCTCGGCACGCCCAGGAATTCAGGCTGGCAATCCCTCGCAATCTACTCGGGTGGACGTGCAAGGGAACGCCACGAACGAACAAACCGCACCGGTTCGCTGCTGTCATGAGAACGGAGACTCATTAAGTAATCGTGATTGTAATCTCAAAACTTCTAAAGCACCACTCGAAAGCCGGGCACCAGATCATTCACGAACTATGCGTCCAATCAGAGGGATGTCAAGATGGGTAGGTTAGGGGACTCGAGGCCCGGTTTCCATGGGGCCAGAGTAGCTAACTGCATATAGTTGTTAAGGCGGGTTTTACTTTGGTCGAGGATGGGAAGGTCGACGATCAAGTGAGTCTGGGTTATGAGCTGCTCTCGTTGAAGTTGTCCATTAAACAATTTATTTAGCGCCAGAAAATAAGCTCGCATTTGTCATCTCGACGTTTTACCAGCGCCGAAGAATACTGATTCACCGGATGGTAGATGACGTTCGAAATCGGAATGGTGAGAGAAAAAGTTAAGAGGAGAATTTGTATAGGCAAGTAGGCCCTGGGCCTATTCTGGAAGATGGACGAGCTGTGTTTACGGTGTTTGAGTCAGAGGTTCAAATAATTCCCTCCAGGGCTGTAATTTGGTTCGAAATTTCTGCTTCACTTGCACCCCAGAATAGCTAATTCGGCTATAATGATTACACTGATTGTACCAGAGGCGTCCACATAGGGGGGTCCGGAGGCAAATGCCTCCAATTTCAGGTAGGGAGATAATGTTTTAGTCTAGGAGGGAATATCTTGCCTCCCTAACACTGGGGACCGGCGGTTTGCCTCCATCACTAATGGGGGATTGACGCCCCTGGATTGTACAGTGTATATATGATCGTTAGGGAACAGGGTATAATGTCGATTGAAGGTGAGACGGCGAGGGAAAGTACCTTCCACCCACACTCATAAGCCGAGACAAAGTCAATGAGGTCGCTAAAACATTGTAGCCGCTGATGTCTCAACGATGGCTTAAGGGGCTGTTGTTCTCTTCTTTCGTGCTTTCAGTAGGCATGTTTAGTTTTAAAAAACATGTACATAAATTGTGATAGTTTGCTGCTGAACTGTATGGTAGACCTATGTTCAAGGAGTCAGATATGTATGACTATAGTAAATCTTTGATGGAGACTCATGGAGTTCACTTCTCGGCCTACCAAGACTGAAAGTTGGTCTCATTTTCATATACAAAAACCTATAGACTGATACCCATAGATTTCATATAGCGCCTATGTCAGTCACAGTACAACTACGGGCAGTGAGATGCGATGTAATAGAGCGACGGACGAAAGGACGGACGCACGGAGCGCCCACCCACCGACTCGTATCATTTCTCCGACTGGGCTACCGACCGAATAGACCCTGCACGACGCCTAAGGTTAGCTTAGGTCGCCGGACTCAACGGGCGGAAGGAAAGACGGACGTCGGTGTGAAGCCAAGTATGATTCGACTAAAACAGTTCCAGCAAAATATCATTGTGATTGATTCACGTGATCAGCACACAGTTTCTCCATAGTAGGTCTATATACAGTTAAGCGGTATCACATAGCAAATAAGAACGTTGACAACGGCATAAATTATGTTCTTCAACAGTATAGTTACAGTGCACCGTACGTGTGGCATAGCAAGGCGATTATCACGCGAATATATCTTTCTGAATAATTATACAATGGTTCTGTAAATTCCGTTTGTGGCCATTCTTATGCCAAAATCATGTTTTATTCTAATCAGTCACCAATTGGTAGGCCTATAAGTATACAGTTTGGACAACGATCGGTTCAGTTTTCTTCATCTAGACATCGTTTCCGAGAAAATCTGATATCAAGGCAAAAAGTAACACAATCAAATTTGCCTCTCCATTTTGGACCAAACGTGGGCGGAGTTGGAAGAGGTTTCGTTCGGGAACAGATCTTTTACCACACCCACCTCGCATACGTCACTGGCGGCTAAGAACCACTCGATCTCCACTCAAGTCGAAGCGTGGTTCATCCGCGTGTGTACAAGCGATGGGCGGATTACGCTTTGTAACAATGCGCCGTTTGCGTTCCATAGGATTCGTACGCAACAATTCGGCGTTGGCTTACGGCGTGATTAAGTCCGCGATTCTTCTTCTTAAAGCCCTTTCAGTCGGAAAGTTTTCTCAGCTAATGGATCTGGAACGAATAATCCGAGCTGGTACACGCGAGAAAACAGATTCGTTCTGTACGCGTGACGGGTCCTACAGGAGGAAATTTATAAATTTATAAATCCATTCGATCGCTTTACTCGGCAAACTCTACTTGTTCGCGTTGTTTACACAGTGGCCATATAATCGGGCATTCGGTCTGGTCTATTGTGTGGTCGATTCGGAGTGCAATCGAGCCGTTCCGGTACGAAAGAAATCTGGTTCACTTTCTGTCAGCACTTCGAACCTTCGAGTTTGGTAATGCTGTTTGCCAAAATTTGGAAGGTTGATGACATGGACAACGAACAGTGATGATGATGATGATGATGAAAAGAAGAGGGAGAAGTAGATTGAGAAGATGAACAAGACGAAAGCAGCGTATAGTCCGGTACACAGTGATGCAGACGTAAATGTTTAAGTGCCTGAACGCAGACTATGGGGGGGGGGATCGAGGGTGCGGGGCGGACTTTTGTAGAAGGAGTCCTGGCTGAAATGGCAATACCGAAGTGCGTGTTCCGGCTCAATGATAAGTACCGGAACGGGCTCGAGATCCGGACCGTTTCGGTTCGTAGCAGGCTTAAGTTTAACACTTTGATATTGGTGGCCGGTCACATATTATATAACGCACAACATCTCAATTTTTGACCCACCCCTACCCCTAATAACGTTATATAACAGCAGCTGTGACCCCCCCCCCACCCCTATATTATATAACAGACGTACTACCTACCCCCCTACCCCACCCCAGAAACAACAACAAAGCGTACTAATAGCCTACAACATGATAATACATGGTAGTGACGTAAATTCTATCTAAAAACACCATTTATGTTTCCCTCTTGCTTTGCACTAGAAATGAGGATTAAAGTATCACACAGAATTCATTGGTTTAATAGTGCACTATCAGGTATTTATCTATAGGTTCGCGGTACGACTCTGCCTATTTAACAGCGTATGATACAGAGTGTATACTACAACTACAATTGGGTATTTAAGCAAACAAACTATTTACACATACTATAGAAAATGAAATAAAGCATCTTGATAATACGAACCAAAACGAACCAAAATAATTATTTCAAGTAAATTAATTTAAATTTAAACCACAATCAACAAATCACACAGAATTGAATGTAAGAGTGTATACACAGGAAATTGTTTAAATTGTTATCAGGAATTTCTTAAAAGTGGATTTATAAATAAGAAATCAATTTGCCAGGTGACAGCTGATGGTGCTAGTTTAGGTTCACAACAAATTGTGAACTTCGATTAAACAAAACAGGTCAGTGGTACATGGAATTTCCAATTGGCAGGCAAACAAGTAAAAAAGCATAAGCTGAAGAAGTTTGTTATATAACAAAACCTTCAACCTACCCCCCCCCCACCCTGCACAGTATAACGCTAACAAAATAGGAACCCACCCACCAACCCCTTGGGCGTTATATAATATGTGAACGGCCCATTAAGATCATTAACGTCGCCATCTTCCTTCATCCAAACTTACGACTGGCACTGCCAGAGTGTGAACAGGCTGCTTGTCTACGCCTCTGGCCAGAGGTGTAACAAGGTTTTGAAAAGTGGGGGGCATAATTAAAAAAAATATTGCGCGACGCGCCAAAAATTTTTTTGCCCTCCCACTTTTTGAATTTTGCCCCCCAGAAATTTGAAAAATGGGGCGGCACAAATTATCTTAACAAAAGCATTCTTAAAAATCCATTGGATAAACATAAAAAAGAACCGATTTGGGGGCACATGGGGGGCATTGAGCACTTAAACTGGGGGGCTTTGCCCCCCCGTTTCAAAACGGGGGGGGCGGTGTCCCCCTGCCCCCCGCTTGTTACACCCATGCCTCTGGCTATAGATCTTCATAATGAAAAATCGTATTCTTAGGCCTATAGGCTAGCTGATGAATAAATTATACCCGTTAGCGTTGACTTAATAATTATGACTGTGAAATTTTAATATAATATATGACGTAGCCTCTTTTGCAGTGACATTGTAGATTAACATTTAGATTGTAGCTTACGCTGTTTTATGCTGACACGGCTTGACTACTGTAACTCGGTGCTTTATGACATCCCTGTATGCACATTGCTTTCTCTAACTCGAATAATGCATCAGGCTGCAAGAGTGTTCCTTATATAGCATACAATCTCTCCCTACCAAGAAAATACTTTTCACATCTGCTCTTCCTTCTCTAGACCGGCTACCTGTCGTGAGCATATCTACAACAATCTGGCACATAATATTATCGTCTGCCATCCAACTTGGCTTCTCCAGCCTGGTGGGGCATCCGAGTTGCGGAGATCGTGACCGCCTGGAACGCTTCAACACGCAATAAAAAACGAGGGCCGGTCAGACAGACGATGCATACTACCTCTTCAGGGTCATGAATCATGGTCAGGATAGGGTACAATGCTGTTGTGTCAATAGAGACCAGAGGCAAACTACGGTTCAACCCAGATAGGGACAACCGGAATTCTATATCATGATTACAGCATTAAAACAAATTTTATTAGGAACCTCGTGATCCTCTCATGAACAATTCCCATAGGCTGAACTCCTTACTACATTACGCTTAGCAGTAACTGAGCGATTGTTCGATGCCTCTAATATTTGAGCATGAAAACAGACAGCGACATTTTCGTTTCAATGAACGAAGATACGATACAATAATTATTTCTATACTTCGCAGCTATGTTACAGTCCGCTCTTCTTTCACCATATATGCTGTATTAAAATTGTGATGTTACTAGGACATCTTCGGTGGCGGTCATTCACAGTAGCCTTGCGTGCCACTGGAACTCTCTCAGCGAAACTCTTTCACTCTAAGCTGAAACTTACCTCTTCCAGTCTGCACCTGGCTCCTAATGGCTGCCCGGAATGGGTGGGTGGCGATAAAGGGGTGGAGAAGTGGAGGGGAGGGAATGAGAAGGGTGGTAAAGTTGGAGGGAGCGCACGAGAGAAGAGGGGAGTCGGAGGGAAGAAGGGGAGGGAACGTGGAAACGGGTTTCAATATGCAACTCAAGCGCATTAGTCAAACCATTCAAATCGATCATGAGGGAACGAAAGTAAGGGTGAGCTAAATGGAGAATTTCATGGCAGTACGTCATTGGACAGAGGGGGCAAGACCGCCGCATAATCAACTGGATGTTTGCTAGTTCTATGACAATAAAGTTTAGAGCCTTTTCCTCCATTTCTGAATTTTTTCAGTAAGGAACAGAAGTCTGAGTGTGATTCTGATTTGTCAAAGTCTTGGACTTGAGGTTTAAAGCCTTTGTCCTGAGGACCAGATTGTTGGTCCTGAGACCAAAGCTCTTGGTCCTGAGACCAAAACTCTTGGTTCTGAGCTTTAAAGTCTTAGCCTTGGTCTTGAGGTCTCAGGTCTTGACTAGTAGACTGTAAACAAGCCCATCCGTAAAAACAATTGCACAGATGTAGTTTTTTTATTACCAGGGTACATAAAGGCTTACAAAGAGTGTACAGTGTACAACAATCAATAAGATCATGTACACTTAATGATGCATGTACACCTCGTGAGGCAATACTAATGCTAATCTGTGTAGAAAACTGGTCAATTTAACAACACAATTTCAGAACGTTCAGTTTCACCAGTTACAAGATGCTCTCTGTTCTGCACTGCCACAAACATAACAATTTAAAAACTACCTTTAATGAATATTTAACAAGCATAAATGTTTAAAATATATAAATGCAAATTTGTCAAATTTCTGCATTACACGCTGAAGCACCTTTGCTGGTTCAAATACAAGGCAACAAGTGTGCAAATTTAGAGTTAATAAGAGATGAATATCCATTTTGATAATTTTTTCTAATTTAATTATCATCTGACACATGTGCATTGTGCAAACAATATTATGCCTGAGTTAATGAGTTATGATAATATTTTTTTAAAGTTACTGTTAAGACCAAACATGAACTACAGTAGATAAACTCTGGCTACAGGTCATATGATCTGTTAATCACAGAAATTGCAAGTAGCAACGTTCGAACAGATTCTAACACTTGTCAATGTCCACAAGTTTAATGCACAGTTTGACACTAATTCAGAAACTGACCACTACCCATGCATGCTAAGAATGACCATTAATGACCAAGTACCATAATTTAAATACACAAAAACATTAACTGAAAATTATATAAACCCATTCCTAGTACGTACATATATAATCCCAACCGATATGAAACAACAAAGAATAATTCTATAACACAATATAATAATGAATTATGCACATTTATTTGGCCTTACATACATGCCCAATGTCTGCTAATGACTTGATTTTCTTAGAAGTTCTTTAGAATCACAAGAAATTAAATACAAGTATGTCTTTGATACCAGTTGTCAAGTGTAATATACATTTGCCGAGAGTTGACAGCGTTCGGTGATCTAAATCACTATCAACCATTACCATCGAATAACCCAATTTCATGCTTCAGTTCCGATGCCTCTGTTTCTTATTTCCCAACTTTCAGAACATATCAGACTAATAAGTAATCAAAACTCCAAGTGCATCATAGAGAGCAATCCTACTCCTTTCAAAGGGAGATCTAGTGCCAATAAACGATAAATGCAAAGTCCCCTGCTAAGACCTACAAACAGCTCTTCACAGAACTTGCAGACCAAAAATACTATATGCTGTAGAGTTTCTGCACACCAACATCTTGTTCCGGATCATTACAATCTTTGCCAAGCAGACAGGAAGTTGAGTGATGGCAGGGACACATTCACTGGAAAGGGAGCCCTAGGCACAAACATTATTGGGGCCCTTCTGTACATGTAGACTGCGCCCAAGACTCTGGTGGTGTTTACCCTATCATGTGCAAGACCCCATAAAGTTGAACTGAAGGTCATTTTTGTGGATGTTATTGACACTGTTGTTTTGATTAGTTACAGAAGCTATTTTAAAGGAATTTGAAGTTATTTGATTTTAGTATAAACAAAAAAAATATGTATAAGCCACCTTTAAGGGAAGCAAGCCACGACACTTGCCCTCTGTTAAGCAGAAGCTCATCACACTCAGCCTTGCTCTTACCAATGATGTAGCTAAGTGGGCCAATTGATATCAAAATGAACAAAACAATTCTAAATTACAACAATAATTATACTTGCATGAATGTGACATGCCAAGCTGTAAAAAGTACAGAATATGTTTATATTTAAAATAATTAAAGCTTACTTTAACATGTTATTTTGTATAATTGCAAAATATTTTCATTCATTTAGGGCTCCCTGAGATTTGGGGCCCCAGGTGTGCAACTACAGGTAAACACACTTGTAAGTGGTGGATGACAATGCAAGCAGAACAATGATTCATTAAAGGTGGTAAATGTCAACACAGCTAAATGCTCCATAACCAATGCAAAAAACGAAGGAAAATAAATCATCAAAGATGTACAGCTATTGAAAAGCAGATAAACAACTAGTTTCAACAGATGCGATCATCATAAAAAGCTTTTCACCAACACTGAAAATACTATAGTTAACTAGAACTGAAATGTAAATAAAAACATGCAAAACATCTGGTTTTGGCTTCTTCTTGAAAAAATAAACTTCCATTTAAAGAGAATAACAAATTATAAGCTCTATAAACTTTGCCACTTGTAGGACTCGGCCAGTGCCAGTCCCAAGCCTGGATAAAGGAGGAGGGCGACGCTAATGGTATTTGTTACCACACAATGTCGTTAAATTGCAACAACTAGAACCTCTGTGATAGATGTTCTTAATAGCATATTCAATGCTGACGTGCATTGAATATGCTATTACTATAAATTAGACATAT
Source organism: Bimastos eiseni (assembly GCA_959347315.1). Lineage (NCBI taxonomy): Eukaryota > Metazoa > Annelida > Clitellata > Crassiclitellata > Lumbricidae > Bimastos > Bimastos eiseni. Next base: position 7,109,913 of record OY365808.1, read on the forward strand.
TGCATGTACCATACCTGGAAACTGCATAAAGCGCTAGAATATCACGACTGAAATATTCAGTTCCAATATGTACAAAATTATTATTATTACATGAAAATTTGTAAGACGCCTTTTACAGCAGACAATTCAGCATGGAAGGTCCATGAAAAGAAAGGTCCTCAAGCAACGACGATATGCAGGTGAGATCCTCACAAAAGTCCTAGTCCGGACTGTCGGGTAAAGGTCATTCCAAATATATTCAGAGGACATATGAGGCACTGACACGATATTCTTCTAGCTATCTAACTTTTAACCATTGGTGGCTGTGACAGCCATCGATGGAGAATAGAAATACTAAATCATCTCCAAAAGTTTTTATTGTTGTTATAATAATACATTAATTAAGTGCCACTATCGAATGTTCAAACATCAATCAATCTTGCAGAGTGATAATGAGCAAAGCACTTGCAAGTCATGCACACACTTGTAATTGGAGTCTTGATCTAAATTAGATTTCACACAACCACATCAACAATGATTTCAATGACTTAGAAATAACGGTATGGGGCCGTCCACATTTTATGTACGCAACAACGAGGGAGGGTTTCAAATTTCGGCAATTTTGCGTACGGGTGCGTATGGTGAGGGAGGGTCCCGAAAATATGTACGTTCGCAAATACAATTGTCTAATTATGACGTCCACAATAGAGAATATTAAACTCAGAACAGTAAACCTAATCACAGACTATATTCGTGCTTAATCAATTTTATGTAGCATTAAAACTGTTTCAAATGCAATTATTGTTAGTGTTTTAATTCTTTATAACAGTTAACAAATTTAAGCTGCCAAATATGATGCTTAACAAAAATAAATAGCCTGAGGGTAAAATCAATGTCTCACAGATGTATTTAGCTATTTAACTTTTCCAATGGCGGGGATAGAGTTAGAATATACATACGCATGGGGGCAGAGGTTCACAAAATGTATGCGATGCACAACAGGGTGAAGGGGGTCCGGAAACCCGATTTTTGCGTACATAATATATGGATGGGCCCTATTGGCACTTGGGGAAACCAATTGACACGTAGTCACAAGTCTTGAGAGTAACATAAACGCAATTTAAGAGCATTTGAAAATGCACTCAAGACACAATTCATTAATCTTTCATTCGAATTACATCTTCATGATGTTACATAGTAAAAATTCACCTATGTATTCGTTCCACTGCAATTAAGTTGTCGTCTGAAACATTACCTATTAACAGAAAGCTTTCACTATCCAGATTTATAAATATTAAATACACTTCCGGAAAACATAAATTAACCAGAAAATGATCAATGGTAAGAAAAATAACATAAATATTTGACATTAGGTTTAAACAAATCAGGGCATCAAAATCATTTTCGTACATGAGCTAGTTCGATGATTACTCAAAAATAAATAGATAAGAATAGAAATTAACTGACTTTCAATTATTCAAACATATCAACTAATGTAGATTGGTCCTTGAAAATAAAAAAATTGTTTAAACAAAATTATATGCTACCTTTCGACTTGGCAAGGATTACACAATACTGTAACTGTAGACTTTAAGCCATGACTTCTAATTTTGACAAATACTCTATCAACTGGAAACGTGTGTCATCAATCAGATCGAATTCTGATCTAAATACATCAAAACCAACCTCATCTTTCTCCAATAACCAGCAGGTGGGAAACGAGTAATGAATCCTCGATATATATTATACTCAAAGCATCGTATATCACAAATTCCAGTGTCAAGCACTTGAATTCAGTTCTTAAAAAAAAAAATCAGTCAAATGCAACAGCGATAGAATGCAGAACACAGGCTTACAGAGTTGCAATACTGAAAGTAAAGTATACATGTTACGAGTCATGGCTGAATAGAAATCACATCTTCCAAGGAAATATCAGAAAGGAATGCAATATAACAGGGAACATAAAATTGGAGGGCTATTGATCTTCTTATCGTGTCATCTGCATTTATTATATATGGTATATCTTATTTCTGTACCACCAAGCAACGATCAACAATCGTTGCTAAGTCCATGTGGGTTAGTGAATTGATCAGAAGTAGAAAATAAAAGCAGTAACTCTAAGTCACTTCAAAGAAGCCGCAATAGGTAGCATCACCTATATAAGCGCCACCTTCTTCTATAAAAAACTTCAGCAGTAATCTATTGCTTTAGTAAACCTGATTATTCCACCATAGCTTATAGTATGAGTCTACCAATACTTTGTTTCATGTGCTAAAAATGACAATATTGCAAGAATTTTTTTATTTTGAATGTGTTTATCGCTTTAAACAATTCAACCAAAGAAGGGAACTAACCAAAGACAACTGATATCCACTTCCCATTTTGTTGTGTTCCTTCCTAATAAATTTTGTTTCTGGTTGTACTTTGCTTATTTTCCACACATTTTCCTGCACAAGAAACATTCAGGTTAAAATTTAAATTAATTTTCGACACTGAAATTATATGCTATAATTAGTCTATATTTATAATGGGCAAATAATCTGGAGTGCTACATCGATAGATTACTACATCAGCTAATTTCGAGGGGTGAGGTACAGTCCACAGCCCTTGCTAACTAACTTTCCCACTGGCACTTTATAGCTATTTATAGCTAATGTACTAAGTTTGTAACCGAGTTATCAGTTGGTGCTAATGAAATTTTTTTAATGTTGATCTGACTTGGATCTGAATGGCCACACAGCAGGTTGACAGCCAAACGTGCTAAACATTAGACGACCAAGAACTCAAAGATCTTGCTCAACCAGAATAAAATTTAAATCAAAACCTCAACCAATATTAACTAGAAAAGATTCACAATAAGATAAATGTATTTACTAATTAACCAGTTTCTAGAAAACAGGAAAAACAATATAGGAAGAAATGATCATCAGCATAAAGCGATGGTCTAATTGCCTAATAATTTCTGAATAATCTATCCTTTTAAAACATTTATTAGCGAAGACTTGGCGGTAAACCAAACACTCGTAGTCTCTCACGTTATCATAATGCAGACAACTAAAAACATATCAAGCAGCAAGTTGCTTGATTAAATTATCAGTTTAATGCTTAAAATATCATGATGAGAAATGACTACAGACTGAGACCACATACAAAAACCAGCAGATTGACGCACAACAACAAAAACATCAATGTTCTCAGTAGAATTTTTTGGCTGCAGCTTCTCTGCTATTTCTGAAATGCACAAACCAAACATATTTACATAGAACAAAAGAACTTCTACAGCTACTTATGTTTACACCAACACGCCACGTGCGGCTTTATTTAAGTGGTTCACCCACGCTTGTTAAAATCTTGTAACTTGTGTAAAAACAAAGCTACTGATAAAGTGACTGGCTTACTTGCACAGCTATTTATTTGTAACAAGGCTCATCATTTTCCAATGAGAAAAACATGGCATACATAAATGTGATGATTCGTTATGATTTCTCCATTATAAAATGTCAACAGAGGTAATAAATTTCAACAAATTTTTGTCGCTCTTTTGAATGCATTGGTGCGTCCCACGACTTCAAGAATAATTTATTTGGTGGCCCATGGTGTCAAAAAAGTTGGACACCACTGCCTTACACTATAGTAGCTGAAAGGCAAGAAACTGAGAAAGCAAAGACAAGGCTAAGGAATTAAAACAAATGAACTCTAAAGAGAATTATCCTTACTCATATGCATTCCAGTGGCCACATCAGCATCAATTGATGAAGCTGAATGCATATGGACATGTGTGCTGGCCTTCTATCTAAGATGGAATTACATAAATATAATTATGGTGATTACAATTTCGCCAATGTTAATTTTGGTCATCATCTGGACTGCAAAGTGGTCTGAGAAATTGTTTCTAAAACATCTTGTGACCAGTGACAGTTCATGACAATCAGTCAGTTGCAGCACAAGTTGCATGACATGTAAAAAGCCAATAGTAGCATCCAATGCTACAAGACAGTGGCAGTAAATGTTGTAAGACAGTGTCAGTACATGCTGAAAACAACAGCAGCACATCCAACAAGGGTGCAGAAAGTAAAATGCCACAAAATATAGACACATCGGTTACCTGTAAATGAGATATCCAATAATACAGGCCAGCTGACCAAGGAGGAATGTGAAGAGTACGAAAGGTGTGACACAGCTGTCGGACACTGGACAGGCAACAGAGCCACCCTGGAAAAAGAAAACATCGTCAAGTTTTAAGAATCTCTGCAGTTAAGCAATCATGCTATGCAAATATCAACAGAAATTTATAGTACTTGCATTGTCTTGAATGCATTCAAAGTAAGAAAATCTCAGCCTGAGGTGTGGATAAATATTTGTTACAGGCCGTGCCAAAGTCAAGCAAAGGCCAGAGCAACATAGTAAAGAATCAATTCAGGACACTCCTTTTGCATTGGTTGGGTTTCTTGCCAGCTCATGAAACATTCATATTAGGAGCACTGTGTATACCTGTGGTTTTGATAACAAGATCTTCATGTCGCTCTGAATGCCTCCAAAGTGAGATTTCACTTCTTGCAAATGCCTAGCAATCTCCGACGTGTCAGCCTGTCCCGATGTACCGGCACGAAGGTCAGTGACACGATTCTGAACATCACCTAATACAGATCTATAAGGAAATACAACACAGCTACTAGTTCATTATCTAGAAACATCATACATTACCCTATAGTTTATATGAAAAGTATTTAGCTATGTAATGTAATATTTGTATAGTGTCACTCAAAACCAGCAGCACTCTTAACGAATGTCTGTGCTTCGGCCAGAGAACAGGAAAGTCTTTTAGGCATATCTGGAATTGGGAGGGTGAGAGGGCTAGTAATTGAGTAACTAGTGATTTAGAATAATGACAACAATAATAATAAAAATCATAGTAGTGATGACGGGCTGTCAACTCTGGATACGAAGCTTCCATCTGCATTCAATGTCACAACGCCATTGAAGTTAGAGGTACGTTTTAACAGATCTGTGAAAACTGGGGCAAGGCCTGACTTCTTAGAGAACTACCATTTTCTACTCCTAACCTAATTTATTGGTTCCTAAAATACTAAAACTAATTAATAGTAATAATAATATACAAAAGACTAACTATTTCAACCTGTTAATGTTTCCACACAAACTACTAGTCAACCATATTTCAGTGACATCCTAGCCACACAAACTTCAGAGCAAGCCCTGCAGTGGCTCTACATAAAAATGCAAAGATCGAAAGAGAAAGCTAACAATATCAAAAAATTAACTAAACAAATGTAAATTCTGCAAGTGTTACTTAAATAATTCATTTTCAAGAAACAAGCCGATGAATATTGTGCAGCATTTTAGAAGTCTTGAGGCAAAAACTGCACTGCATGTAACCATAATCATACAGCTGCAAACATTCACAAAGCAACTCACAATAAAAATACTGCACCTCATCAATCTTGCTGATAGCCATTGCCTCTCTCCAACGTTCTCAGAAGTGTATGTTTAAAAGTCCAGATACACAACTGTATGCAGATATGCGTGGTAAGTTACCACTCTTGCAAGTGTATAGAAAACGAGCGCATTAAAAAACTGACCTCAGTTCGCGAATGTTACTGGATATATCCTTCTGACTGTTTAATACGCTGTCTACTTCGTGCCTCTGAATCGTGCTTGCAGATGGCAACTGGTTTGAAGCCTGGCCCTACACAAACCACACAAAGAAATTCAGTTCCAAACTCAGAACATTTGAAACATCATCATAATAACTTGTGATGGTGTAAGACAGGCAGTGGATGCTTAACAACATGCCGTACTGTTAAACAAGAGGGGTCTGAATCCACATCACGATTCTTATATCACACAATCAGCCGCTAGCAACTCAGACAGAAAGTTGGTATACCAACAGCATGGTCCAGAGTGAGGCTCTGATAGAAACAGATATGCCACTGCCATCTGCTTTCATAAGTCAAGGCCAAGAGAAGCAGTCACCTGCAAACAATATAAAGGCAGTTTCTTTACAGGACAGCTTATCTTTGCCAAAACACGATCGTCACCTCAAATTCTAGCATTACAATATCATCGTCCGATTACAAACGCCTTAATGTGATGTGCCTTGTGTGACAGAGTGTTATATCTTTACATTGTCTGGCATGTGCATTGTCTGACACTGTGCATTGTATCTGTACATTGTCATGCACTAATGATATGACGTGAATGTGGGATATCCAGATAAACATTTGAAGGCCAATGAGAAGCAGTGAGTATTGCATGTGAGCAACATAAAGCTAAACCAAACAGATCCAAAACTAAAGCAGATGGAACCATACCTGACTGCCTTGCGGGTGTCCAGGGCTCCCCTGATTGATCAGAGTCAACATCGATAATTCCCTCTCCTGACGACCGATCACTTCGTCGAGTTTGACCAGAAGAGATCGAACAAGACGGTGAATTTCGTTCTGTCCGTCGAAAATCATCCTCAGCTCCTTAATGTCCTGAGCCTCATACTCACAAAGTAAAATGCAAACAATTAATGACCTTTCACCTCTATGGCCTGCGACCTTTCACCTCTATGGGTTTCACCTCTGTTGGGTGAAACACACATAGATTGCAAAACGGGAAATTTTTATGAAATATAGAAATTGATAAAAATGCCACCTTCTACGTCCACAAGCAACTCATGACAAAGTAAGTTTTGTACATTTTGCACCAAAACATTGCAACTGATTAGCAAAAATTGCGCATTCAACTCGGGTGAAGAGAAACTTCAGTTTAATATTAGAAATTGCCATCTATGACTCTGCACTCATGTTGCAAGTCCAGTAATCATAATGTTATCATAATGTTACGTTATCACAATGTCATCATGATGTAACCCAATGCGCTATTAATATTGCACGTTTCCAAAGTTGGATACTTCAGAGAATGCCTACCAAAGTTTAGTACATACTGGATTTGTGCACCTAAAATTCAAGATAAGAAATAAATATGTTAGCTAGCTGGTCACTTTGACTACGTAAACAGGGTAAAAGAAAGATATGATTCAGTTAAATACTTCTTTATCATCGTCGATCATTTCACCCGGTTTTGTTGGATGCTCCTTCTTGTATCTGAATGAAAGAAACAAAAGTTGCATTCAGAATTAGACTGAAAACCTTGTTTAGGTCAGACAGGTATGGCAAGAGCAATTAATCTAAATGTGGGGCAAAAATGTGGAATTTTCTCTACTTTTGATATCACATACTTACTTACCCACTTTATGGCAATTAAAACAAATAATGACTTCTTAATTTCTATTCAATCATGGTTTGTCAAAAATACATCAATCTGCAAATATTGCATGATCCATATAAAGTTGTCTTTGTTATTTCAGATGATAGCAACAGCAAGTTTGTATAAAGAAATACAGTCTCTCATCTGCCTGAACTTATTGTCAAGATTAAAATCCCTGTGACACATAAATAACAATTGCTGTATGTATGCAATACATTTTGATCAATTATTGATGATCAACTGGTGACTAACAGCGTTAATGCTCAGTTAAGCCTGTATGCATTATTATTATTATTATTATTAATAAATTTGTAACTCGCACAAGGTCACACCTAAATGTGAATCTGAGGCGCGGATAGTCAGTCGCCAGGAGAAGATGCAATCAGATTTCCAAATCTTTGAAAGCCAAAGAGAAATAGTGAGTTTTGAGTCGCTTTTTAAAGAAAGGAAGTGAATTTGAGCTATAAAGAGAGAGTGGCAGTCGATTCCATTCCCTAGGAGTAGAGACGTGAAATGCACGAGAGCCCATAACTGTTCTGCATAGTGGTTCAACTAAAAGACCTGTACTTGATGATCGTAAGCAACGAGGAGGAATGTAAGGAGTTAGTAGAGCATGAATATAGGTTGGTGCACTGGTGATGATGGCTTTGTAGGTCAAACAAATTAACTTAAATTTGATTCTGAATTCAACAGGGAGTCAATGCAGCTGGTGGGGTAGGGCAGAGGAGCATGTTCATAGTGGGACACATAGCACTACTTGAGCCAACGTATTTTGGATACGTTGAAGCCTTTTGAGTTCAAGGTCTGAGAGACCGACAAAAAGTGAATTAGCATAATCGAGGCGAGAGGAGACAAGTGAGCAGGCTATAGTTTCAGACATATTTTGGGTTAGAGTCGACCTTATGTGACGTATTGCCCTGATGTGGGTAGAAACAAGATTTACAAAGGCTTGTTATGTGAGGTCGAAATGTGAGCTTGCTGTCGAGGGTAACCCCACGTGTTTTGACATTTTGACATTACACATAACATAATTGAATTGAATAACACAATTTAATTCACTACACAAACTGCAGGTACAATGAGGACTAAACAACAGACTGATATCAAGTACAAAATCTAATACTCACTCTTCCCTGGCTTTTTCCAGCTTGTCCCGATAGTCATCGAATTCACGCTCAAATTTCTTCCTCTCCTCCTCGGGAACTTGATCTTTTCCTAATGGCTATAAAAGCAATGGATGTCCTTACTTTACAAGCCCTCCCTTGACCATAAACTTTAAGCCAAAACCAATTTGTAACACATGTGATTTTATTTGCCTTCATCTCAAATTAAGCACCAAAAGAATTAAGCTGGAATTAGTTCTGAAAACTTTCATAATATTTTGCTTAATTTAAATTCAGCAAATAAATCATAATTTAATTCAAAATTTCTGCAGCTAAAATAATTCCAACTTTGAATTCTAGTTTCGTTAACAAAATCATTTGTTCATACTTCCAATTTCATCTGTGGTAATCTAAAATAATTCCAACTTTGAATTCTAGTTTCGTTAACAAAATCATTTGTTCATACTTCCAATTTCATCTGTGGTAATCTAAAATAATTCCAACTTTGAATTCTAGTTTCGTTAACAAAATCATTTGTTCATACTTCCAATTTCATCTGTGGTAATCTAAAATAATTCCAACTTTGAATTCTAGTTTCGTTAACAAAATCATTTGTTCATACTTCCAATTTCATCTGTGGTAATCTAAAATAATTCCAACTTTGAATTCTAGTTTCGTTAACAAAATCATTTGTTCATACTTCCAATTTCATCTGTGGTAATCTAAAATAATTCCAACTTTGAATTCTAGTTTCGTTAACAAAATCATTTGTTCATACTTCCAATTTCATCTGTGGTAATCAATAATTATCGTGCTATAGGAGAGCAATGAGGTGTTCAATTTCGACTTCTCAGCATTACCCTTTTGCATACACGCCATCTGGTCTACACACCATAGGACAAGGCATGTCTCTCGACAACTCCACAGTCCACACTGTAGTCAAAAAATTAAATTAAAATCTATAGACGGCCAATAAACCTTACAGCACAATTTAACCCTTTAACGACCAACTGCATATGTGTTCCCATACATCTTAGTACATGCTAGTCGTCAAATGGTTAATCATCAAACATAAAATTCTAAAAATCTAAGACTAAAGTGCATTACCCTTTCAGCTGGAGGAACAAGACTATGTGTCAAGAAAGCTAGAACATCTTGATCATCTGAAATTCATAATCAATCAGCTTCTAAATTTCTGTAAACAAACTCAAAATGTTTGTCCATGTCCAGCCATAGTCAAGCATCAATCAGATATAATTTTCCCTCAACAGTTAAAAGCTAATTATTTTTCAAGAGCATATGATTAGGATTCACATTCAAAACTCAAATCAATCACCTGCCCCCCAAAAACAAATCAACACAAAAAAACAGTCAAAGAAATAAATCAAAACAAATAATTTTATAACTCGATTATGAACAAAGCATAAAGATCATAATTTATTTGAAACTAAGCAAATAACCGAAGAAACATGAAATAATAATTATTACGCTTACGAAAATGTATCTACAAATTTACACTTTAAACAAAGTCAATACCAGTACGTTATGTCATGCATATGCAAGAAGATCACAATCACTAATGGAATTGAAACAAAAACAACAAATATTTCGAGATTCAATCAATCAAACAATCAATCAATCAAGCAGACTTGATGTAGCACCCCATCAAGATTTCTATGAAGAGACTGACTCTCCCTGCCCAACCATGACTGGAAAGGACAGATTTCAGAAAGGTGAACAATGAAAATGAGGAGTTCCTAGGCAGGTAGGAGAAAGATCCCTAGAGCAGTCTATACCAGATGGTCGATCATACAACAGAGGGATGTCTCCAGCAAAATATCCAATCTCATTTTTCCATTAACTCAACCACTTTAATCTTTAACTGCTGCACTCCACCATGAGAATAAACTACACACACAACTCAAATGAGTTTAATTTTCAACTTAAATATCACAGACATTGTAGACAACCGGTTGATTGCTTATCGCCTTGTAAAAAGGGCGCAACATGGAAGTCTATCAGCATTTAGCAGCACACATGGTCGGTTTTCTAACAGTTGGAAGTTTGAGCTTGCTGGGTGAACTCAGAGTACTAAATATAGACAAGCTGTTTATACACAAGTGACTCTGTTATCAAGCATATTATACCAGTTTAAGCTGGATGGCTTAAGCTGGCAAGCAGTTGACAAGTCCTGAGAGACACTGATGCCATATTTAGGACCTTTGGAGTATGTATTCACTGCAGGCTCTTTAGTCATGAGTGCCCCCTACTTCTGCTATGTGACATAACTTTTATTTCCTCATTTTAATGAATAGTGTGTCAATTTAAACTTTTACTGAGTGTAAGGTAAGTTACTGTGTAATAACCTTGGATAAGCTCATATCGAACAACTGCCTAGAGGTGACTAGCAATGCCTTTCAACCGATATCGACCTTCTATACCAAAAAGAAGCTAGAGAGAAACTCAGTCAATAGATCTACACAGCCACATACCAGCCAATCCTCCTGTAGCAGCCGACACACCAAAGTAGCCATTAGGTCTCAGGTGGATCCCTTCGGCCCTCATGCACAATTCATAATCATCTGCATTGTTGGTCAAACCACTGTGAAAGAAAATCTGAAACAGTCAGAAGAATAAGTTTTATGCATCTGTCAATGGGACTTGCATAACATAGGTAAATCTTTATTTGCAAGTCTGACCATTCACCATGTATGCAATATCAGGTGCACTGTGCCCATATCTCTGACAAATGCACTGTTTTCAGGTCACCTAGATATTACTGTAACTTGCCTCTTACTGGAATCTTTAGTTAAAATGTGCTGATACTGCAAACAGTTCTGAACCCTTTAGCTAGAGTAATAACTAAACAAGTCAAATAATGAACATGTAATTCCTGTGCTTTGCATTGGCATTCTGTTCAGCGTTGGATTAGCCAATAAAACTCTGAACTCAGGCCAATCACAATACAAAAAAAATCAGTCGTAATTCTCCAGACTCATTATTGCCCAGTAAGAACACCTGATTATTATCCTCATACCTAAGTAAGAACCCATTATTAGTGAACAGGCTCAATTCCAATGGCTGGACTAAGTTTTCAGAACTCTCTGGCCATGTCTGTTCGTTCTGCTTACTTATCCACCAATGACCTTCTGGATGATCTTGGCATGGATTGGTTTTGGCATGCCATCATTTGATGTCATGATTCCTGTGTGCAAGAGTTATTAATTAATAATAAAGAATAAAATAACCATTAATACACTAGCTGAATAGTATATAGATGATACAACACAATGGTCTATTCAGGATCATGCAGGTTTTCAAATACAACAACTCTATGTTTGAACCTGCTCAACGCACTCTGCCAAATAATCCTGGACAATTTGATAGTGCAAACTTACCTTACACGCCTAAACAGACTCACAACTCTGTATAGTAATTACAATAATTACATAGATAACTAATTAAAAAGAAAGCAATTCAACAAAAAGTAAGAGTTGCAAACAATGTTATACTGTTAGAGCCTTCTTGTAGTATTCGATCTTCACTCGAACAGGATATGGCTTATTTCTGAAGTCTCTCAAACAGCCACCCAGTTGTTGTGAAGAGCCATCACTGCAAGAATCACACATACCATCAACAGCTAAATTTATGCAATTTGTATAAAAATGAAGTAAAGGACATTGAAGTCACTGGGTTACTTGTATAGATGGTCCTTAGTAACCTGGCTTAGATTTGAATATCAGGCATGGTCTGTACCCAAGGACTTTAAGAGGCATGGCTCTGTAAGACCTTGACATGAATATCTCTCGACTATATCAAACCTAGGGTATATCACACTGTAATTCATGGCCTCTTGAACTTTGCTATAACAAAGTCTTGTGTATACATTCAAATACAAACATGAATATCATATAATAGTGATAAATCATATAAATAAATTCAAGTAAATGGATGTTATGCAATACACTTGACACAATTTAACTGGACTACAATGCAATTCCCACAATGTGCACATGCAAGAACGCATTCACACACACACACAAACAAATATAAATGTGTGCCTACACATGACTAAATATAGATACCTAAATGCCCGTTACTCTGCTATGGTTTCCCATCTCACAATGCATCAGCTATAGAATAGCTGCACTGGGCTGGCAATGCCTTCTTGGCAATACCCTGGCCTGTCTATGAGAGCCCTGTTTTTGCTTTGGCTGTCCGTCTAGCTATTTGTTCTTCTCTTGGTCAATGGTTGCTTCATCTGGAATGCATTCCCCTTAAAGATATGACTGGTGCCAAGGAGTAACCCTCCTTTGTTTGACAAGCTACTTATATCGCCATGGTTGGCCTGGGAACGCCTCCAAGTAGGCTTCTACAGTGGTGCAAAATAAATTATCAAAATGAATCATGAATGATAAATATATTTAAATCGGCATCCTGTACTAACGCTTCGTGGTCATAGACTAGCGTTCCATCATTGACCATTGCCATGATGTAGGGATTATTCCTCTGACCATCGTTATCAAATGAATCAAAGAAGATTCCAAGGCCCTTCCATTTGTCAGTACTTCCAAACACAGGTCCCTCCACTCCTCTGTCTTCTGCATACCATATCGCCTAAAAACAAAAGAATTCCATTTCATTCTACACCTGTTCTAGAATTCCATTTCATTCTACACTTGCTCTAGAATTCCATTTCATTCTAAACCTGTTTTAGAATTCCTTTCCATTCTACACCTGTTCTAGAATTGCATTTCATTCTACACCTGTTCAGTGCTCCGTGCTCCTTACAGGTAACAAGGGTAAATGAACATAAAGAATACTTCTGGCCAAATATTGAAACAGAAATTCAATAAAATCTCACTTACAAAGGATTTACAAGAAATGCCAATTACAAAGATTACAACAACATATTCATTCATTCATTCATTCATTCATAACAGAGATTTATATAGCGCCCCTTCAAGGCTACTACTCAGGAGCGCAAATGGCTATGGCAAAGGAATTCTGACTCACTACAACACACAACAGCGTCTGAGAGAACAAAACAGAACTGACAAATTGCTAATGGAGAAAATATGGTACAAGGCCCAACATTTTGTTCCTTATCCATATGTATGGACACATACCATGAATTATCTGAGTTATATGAATTATATGAATTATCTGGACACATACCATGAATTATTGTCAATCTACATTCCATAATGAACTCTGGTGATATAAGTCACCAGAGATCACCCGATTGTTGGATTGAGGCACTTTTAATTACATGGTTTACTACATACTCACCAAGCCATCTGCACCAATTCGACCTCTTCCGTTGATCCGAAAAATAACCTCAATCTCCCAATTAATGTGAATATTTTGTTCTTTAGTCCAGACCGAACCTGTAAAACCAAACCAATGAAAAGAAAATCTCAATAAAATGTTTACAGAAGCAATGTTGTTCTTAAATCCTGAAAACACTAGTTTGGCCATATTCCAAAAACATTGATTAGACCCAAATTCTGCAAAGATCGATTTGATTCAAATTCCACAAACATTAGTTGACATAAATTCCGCAAACATTGATTTTGCCTCATTCTGCAAACATTGATCTATAGATCTAAATTCTGCGAACACTAATTTGGGCTTGTTCTGCAAACATTGATTTGGTCTCATTACACAAACATTGATATGACCCAAATTCCACAAACATTGATATGACCCAAATTCCACAAACATTGATTTGACCTTATTCTGTAGAAAAAAATTTACCAAAGAAAGAGACTCCAGCAGAGTCCTCATGTCTCAACATATAACACACTCTGCTGGGATCTCTCTCCTCAGATTATGAGGCACATCTAGAAATCCTTGACAGCACAGGCACACTGCATCTCAGAATTAGTCATTAATTTCCAAGGATCAAACTCTAGTGTCAGACACATTGACATTCACACTCCTTAGCGCATTTTTACTCAATTTGTTTACTAAAAACAGATGTCGTAAAAATCAAGAACTTATGAACATATGCATTACAAAAACTGTGAAATTTAACAGTCAATGCATCATTCTATAAGCAAATATCTCAAGATACGATGCTGATTCAATGCACTTCAAATGACACCAATACAATTGATGGAATTTTCCCTACCCTTTTTGCTTTTAAGTGACGGTGTGATTCTTACGGAATCCTCGCTTGCAATTGCATCTGAAAAAAACATTTGAAATTACAACCTCTCAGATAAGTAAGATAGTCTTAGATGCAGACAATCTCAACCAAACTACAAGCTATGTATACCATATACATGCAACGAAAAGAACAGATTGACTTAACAATAGTAATGGCAATTACAAATTTATATAGCACCATCAGAGGTATTCAATATGCACATAAACTGAAAGGAAGAACCAATGGATTTTTATCCATATGTAACATCATCGTGTTCAGGAGCCTGCATCAAGTTGTGTTAATATGCTGAATATGTGGTCGATTGTCACATTTTAGATGAGGTGAATTTGAAATTCCATAGCTTGTAAAACTTAGCATTGTAATCAAAATGTATGCAGTACAAACTAAAGCTATGCCTCATCCTAAATTGGAATTCTGCCTCTGCAACATATGAAAACTTCACCATTAAACTGTAGCAAAGCATCATCAGACCCCTCTTCAAAGACCAAACTGCAGTCCAGTCAAATGCAATCTTGGCAAATTTCGCTCTAATCATGACTGGTATCATACAATAATTTTGCTTGCTACATTACAGTCTCAATGGAATGATTGAGCTGACTTGCCAAACATTCCACAAGTCATGGTTCTTACATATTATGTACTCTTTAACACATACAATTTGGACATAATATCTCTATTACATGCACAACTTAAATCCAGTTATTGTACAAATACTATGATACAGTCACAGTGCATTGTGTTAGACTGTTGCAAGTAATTCCACGCAACGAGTTCAACTCTCTCTGAATCAGTCGTCAATCACGTCATCAATGTCGAACCCTTCCACGCATATATAACTCCAAACGCAACTTGCAACTGGCAAACATATGGAGTGCAATTAAAATCGCACGTCATCACAACACAAGCATGCATGAACCTACGTCCAAAGTGCTCCCAGAACGGAATGGTTCCATCCTTTTGAACAAG
The DNA here is from genome assembly GCA_959347315.1 of Bimastos eiseni. Lineage (NCBI taxonomy): Eukaryota > Metazoa > Annelida > Clitellata > Crassiclitellata > Lumbricidae > Bimastos > Bimastos eiseni. Next base: position 7,125,408 of record OY365808.1, read on the forward strand.
ATAAGGTCCTTTAAAACTGAGCTTATAATCGAAACGTTTGTGCATTCCAGGGGCCACCGTGGCATCTTGGCCGGAGACAGCCCAGTCTCCAGTTAAAAGTACCATCATCAGCGTGACAGCTGCTGCGAAGCATCTCAGCAGAGCGCCGGTGAACGATCGCCACTCTTCACAAGACATTTTTACAACGATACAAGTTGGTTGACGATAATACGAAAGGCCTGTTCCTTTGCGAATTTTCCGTGGTTTTTAACTGAACAAAATTCTGAAAACCTACAAAACAACGAACATTTCACATCCGAACTGCCCGGAAGCAAGAAGGCGGGGCCTATTAATTATAAATAGCAGTAAAAACAATAATATTCAAGGTACTAATTGCAAGCTTCAGATCCAATATGATTATTAACAGCACTATTCTGTTGACTTCACAACGCAATTACTTTACAATTGACATTTAATTTGACCTTTCAAAAGCATTTATAACCAGCTACTTGTTTCGCTAACTATAATGTCATTTTCAAACTACACTGCTGAGTTTTAAAGTGTGTTGCTATACCGCTTGCAAAATAGCGCTATCTTGAATATTTGAGTTCTTTGTCGATGCCCGAGTAGTATTTGTCTAAATTTGATTGGTTGTCGTGTCGTTGTTTTAAATCTGAAGCCGCTAAACAAACGAAGTTCCATAATTTATTATGCTGCTGCGGTTGCTGGTCTACTGCCGTTTGGGAACGGTCTAGTCCCGACGCTGGTTACAAGAGTAGGGCGTCTTTAATTAAGCGCCTTCGTTATGAGACGGAGTCGTAGAACAGAACCGAAGTCTATGTCTCTAACATCTTTGTTTCAACTAGGCCTATCTGTGCTTCCTCTTTCAATGCTTTCATGCTTGTCAAACGAATCTGTTTAGCGCCAATTTAAGGCCGTAGGCCCCTACATGCGTAAGCCTATAAACAACTAAGCTCTTGCAATGTAGGCCTATGCGTGCGTGCATTCGACTGGGCATCCTATTCAGCACTTAAAATAATTGCGAATCATTGCGCTCTTGAATAAGCTGGTACTATGCGCTTGGCTCTCAAGTGGCGCTTTAGAATTTGGAGATTACGAAAAGTTTGCAGGCCGTTCCGAGATTGGAACAGTTAGCACTAGCCTAGCCCTGGTGGAAGCTAGCCGAGATAGGCAATTTCGGTTGCAACTGTAGTGCCGATAACATGTCAACTAGGCTTAGGCCTAAATGATTTTTAATGAATATATGGCTGTTTTCCCGACGTATGGGATGAAGAGTAGGCCTAGCTTATTTCACCCTCATAACCGGCCATAGTCAGAGCAAACATACAATGTACAACTGTATTAGAAAATACCAGACAATGCATAAGTTGTCATTAACTATTATGCAGCCATCAGATATATATATATATGTATGTATATATATCTATATATATATAGGCAACATTAATTGTATGCCACACAGACACCAGGACTGCAGTCAGGAGAGGTCCGAGAGGAATAAGGAATGTGTCTCGCAAAAAGTGTATAGCGTGTTCCTTTCTGTGAAAGGTGAGAGGAACTTGTCTCCCTCGAACCCAACGTACGGGATAGCCGTCTCTGAGGTCACAATGTTTGTTCACTGTAGGTCTACACGAATAACTACGCCTGCCTTTAGACCTATACATGTATTCTTAACAGTTTTTGGCATCCAATATTATAGTTAAACAACATTACATAATTATGTTTTAGATGGAGCATAGGCTATTCAGCTGGGTAGCACATAATGGCGCACTTAAAACAATTAAAATAGGAACTGTAGGCTACGCTTATCATCCCTAACATCCTTGGGGTATATATATATATATATATATATATATATATATATATTCGGCCATTAAGACAATTTGCACCGTCGAAAACTTCTCAGAAATGACCACATTATCGAGATCCATTGTCCAATGGAACAATGGAATTCGATAACAAAATTGTCATTGAATAGAGCTGTTTACGTAAATAACAACAAATTAGGCTAATTAATATTTGGACAGGCTACTTTCATTTGCTTATCTTTAGTGGCGATTAAATGGATAAATTAATTCGACCCTAAAAATCGTTTTTTACCTTTCTCAGTTGATATAATTGTAACAAAGCGCTCGTTTTATATGGCATCGTTCGACAGATGGCAGAATTCATATCTTCTTTTGTTCACTAGCTCCCTGGCTTTCCTTATGAACGAATTTACCTCGTTGCCGAAATTATCTCAACTAAGGCTTCCGCAATACGTATAGGCCTAACTGTGGAATTTAGAGACCACGTCTCTGGTTGCGGATGAGAAGGGCGGAGACCTAAGTTTTAAGGGGTCATCCACAAAGGACGTCCGCACCGAGGGGGAGGGGGTCATGGGAAAAGCGGACATGGGAGAGGGTGGGTCATGGACTGTGCGGACGTCCGCATGTGACCATGCTAAACTATTGCCAAAATCGCGTCCAAAGGTAGTTACGCCACATTCTTATTTGTTTATTACTAGCTTTAGGTTATAGCCTACTTCACATTTGGGAGAATGATAAACCAAGCTTACATGCAGATAAATGTCTATTAAATTGAAGTTTTTTAAAGCTTTTATTCAATCTCATTCTTTGTCAGTAAATGTCTGTTAAAAAGCGATGCAGTAAAATAATTATCAGCAGTTGCAATGATGCCTGATACATGTGTGATGGGGACATCCACAAAGAAGGGAGGGGTCAGTGGAGTGGAATGCGGACAAATGCGGACAAGAGGGAGGGGTAAAAAAGTTGGCTTTTTTGCGGACGTCCTTTATGGACGACCCCTAAAGCTGTGCGTTTTCCTCACAAATTTGCCGACGACCTTGGATCGATGGGCTGCATCAGTACGTTTTCTTCACAAACGTGTGAGGGCGCTATATAAATCCTTTCTTGTGAATTTCTGCTTGATGAAGAAACTTCTATTACATCAATTGAAATAAAAAGACTAGTCAGTCAAGTCCAGACAGAAAGCCAAGAGCAAAGTCTTTAAGAGCCTTCCTTTATTTGAACTCGGTCGTCTTTGACTTCGGCAGAGGGCGCTAATAGAAAGGTAATTTTATTTTACATTTTTCTCATGTCGGCGAATCCAACCCTAACCTCTAGGTTTGCTGTGTAGACTAGGCCTATATGTATAAAGCGTTTGTCACTAGACTAAATTAAGCGACACTCGAGATCACCTTTGTAAAACGTTGGAAGATAATACTATCCCAAAAATTAACATACCTTAATATTTAGTAATTATCCAACACATGAACATTCAGAACATGACGAATGCAGATGAACCTGTACATATAATGCGATCATTAAACTTGTTTTCAAATCCTCTCTGCATCGTAAAGTGCGATGTTCATTTAGCGCGCCTGCGCATCTACACGCCCACACCCAAACGCACGTACGCAGACAAACAAACGGTCAGAAAGGAAGCAGAGGTATCAGATGATGAAAATTTTGGGGAATCTTAAGCAATTCGCACTACAACAATGTCCTTGAAGCAAAAACTGGGGTTCCAACTCCCGCCAAATCGGACACTGATCCACGCAGCCACGCACACAGACATGTATCTTATCTGTAGACATCCGCATCTTCTCTCAGGCCTCTGACAACCATTGTCCACCATGACAATATATTTATAATCAATATTCCCTCTAATTTTTTGGAGACAGCGTCAGAAATTTTTTTTGCACCATTTTAATGGTTCATACTTTTGTGCTAAAGTTCGAGCTGAATGCGATGAAAGTTAAAGATCATATTATCTAAAGTCTATGGTAAGTTTTGATGACCCAAGAATAGTCAATTATCTACAGATAAATGAGGGAACGTACCAAACAAGGAACTAAAGTTGCTGAAGTAAGCTATTCTGCAGAATAGCTTAAATATTACGTAGGCCTACATGTACGAAGCCTCATAAAATTCAAATTTTGTGCGCACACTAAATTCTTGTGTGCGCTGGCTTCACGGCCCGTGTAAGCACTCACGTACGCATATGAGCATAGCTTACTCAGAGGGAACGTTGATTATAATTAGCACAGCTGAGATTACTTATTCACTCATTATCTTAAACAATCTAAGTAAACGTTTGATCTTTAATGCGCTTTTGTTCTTTGAACTCGACGGTTTAGCATCGTCATCCTACACATCAAACCGCTTTACCAAGATAAGAACAAACAAACCGATAGGAGGGTGTCCCTGGGTGTGTCACCTTATGTGCCACTGCAACCGAAACCTTCCCTCTCAAGATCAATGAACCAGGCTTAACGGAATCTGTTGTTTCCATCGTCAGCCGGACGGTCTCTGATCTCACCACCCTCCCCGGTCCACACGCGGCGGGACTGCATTCGCTCTCCTACTTGGTAAGAGGAGAAGCAGAGAGACACAGGCACTGAGTGAGAGAGAGAGGCAGAGACAGAGACAGAGACAGAAACTGAGAGAGAGAGAGAGAAAGAGAGAGAGAGAGAGAGAGAGCAAATAAGAGAAAGTCAGATGGACATATATAAAGACAGACAGTTACAGAGCCAGACAGACAATAAGACAGACAGAAAGACAGACATAGGTATACAGAAATAGTGAGGCTCGTATCTTAAACAAAAGAGAAAGAGGAGCAGCAACATTCGTCAACTGATGGACTAAAGAAAGAAACGCACAATAAGGAAACAGGAAAGCGTAGAAAGGAAGAGCCTGAGATGATGACGATAATGATGATGATGATGATGACGATGACGACGACGATGATGATGATGATGATATACATATATTTAACGACGCATCTATAACAAGGATATATGCGTCAAAGAGCCTGAGGAAGAGAGGAAGAGTAAAATGGGAAAACGGAATGCGAGGTTTGGAGAAAGATAAAAGTTCTTTAAGTGCGTTATTATGAACATTCAGTAGGTAAAGAGAGCGGTATATGAGGCAGACAGATAGACAGACAGACAGAGACAGAAAGAAGAGAGTGGAAGAGAGATGCACCACATAGTCGGAGACATAGAGAGACAGAGACACGGAGAGTAAGGGAGAGAGAGAGAGAGACATACTGCCAGAGAGGACGATAGACATAGAGAGAATTAAAGACAGTGAGACCGAGAGCTGTAAATTGAAGAAACGGCGTCTAGTCTTCGTCCGATGGCGCCAGCGTCGCTTGCGAACTCCTTGCTCGGTCAACAAATTAGAGAGGAAGCAGCAGGATTATTGTTTTCAAGGAACATACGCTGCATGCGGCACACTCATCCGCCCACTTAGGGACCAAGCGGTGGACGGAAGACCCGGCCATAGATAAACCTTTGCCGGTTGGTCACTTCATTCGGGTAGGCTGGGATAAACAGCCCCTTCGACCTATGTGGTCATCCCTCCTCGGTCTTTCTGTTGCCCTCTGTGTATTTGAATAGAGCGGAACGTGCTCGAAATAAGAGCCGGACACGCGATCAGGTGACCACGCTTCCCGCCTTGCGCATGCGCTTCACGGAGATGACCGAATCTGCTTGTATCACGTGACTCTATTTGCGTTTCTTCTTAAGCAGAAAAGGTCATCGGTTGAATGAATATATCCAGGCGAATAAGCGTTTGTGTATGTATGAATGTATGTATGAATGTATGTATGAATGTATGTATGTATGTATGTATGTATGTATGAATGTATGTATGAATGTATGTATGTATGTATGCATGTATGTATGTATGTATGTATGTATGTATGTATGTATGTATGTATGTATGAATGTATGTATGAATGTATGTATGTATGTATGTATGCATGCATGTATGTATGTATGTATGTATGTATGCATGCATATTGGGTTATGGAGGAGATACGGCAGTCCCTCTCCTGTCCCATCATGAATGCATGTTTGATTAAAGACAAGAGGAGGCAGATTTAAAATGATGGGATAGGAGAGGGGGTGCCGTACCTCCTCCATAGCCCAAAATTTGTAAAGTAACAATGTAACAGTAATCATAATTTTTTATATAATATATAATATATTATATAAATATATTATTAATATATATTAATATATTATTAATAATAGGCTGTTTGTGAGGCGCCCTTGTAGCGGACTAATTGAATGCAAGGTATCAATTGTCAAAATTAAACCGGGGGTTGAAAGATTTTCAGATATCATTCTGTTAAATCTCTTATCATAATTTACAGATCTCGTCTATACATGCATGTATAGGTGTAGGAAATCATTTTAATTCTTATAGACCTAGGGTAAAAAGGCGCCTAATAACGCCCCATGCGACGAGCAAATTGCAGCCGTGGACCACGTGACTAGTCGCTGGCCTCATAAAGGACTGTTGGAGGACAAAGGCGGAGGACAGGCGTTGCAGGCCTCGGCCTCAACGCGGGCCTTCTTCGGTCGAGCAGAGTGACGCCTGTGGTCCGTCTGAGCGGCGATTGATGGGAGGCTGAGCAATATTATTCAACGAGGTTTGAGGAGATGATGCGACGAATTTGAATGCATTGGATGAGGGAGGAGGTGGATGAGGGAGGAGGTGGATGAAGGAGGAGGTGGATGAGGGAGGAGGTGGATGAGGGAGGAGGTGGATGAGGGAGGAGGTGGATGAGGGAGGAGGTGGATGAGGGAGGAGGTGGATGAAGGAGGAGGTGGATGAGGGAGGAGGTGGATGAGGGAGGAGGTGGATGAGGGAGGAGGTGGATGAGGGAGGAGGTGGATGAAGGAGGAGGTGGATGAGGGAGGAGGTGGATGAAGGAGGAGGTGGATGAGGGAGGAGGTGGATGAGGGAGGAGGTGGATGAGGGAGGAGGTGGATGAGGGAGGAGGTGGATGAGGGAGGAGGTGGATGAAGGAGGAGGTGGATGAGGGAGGAGGTGGATGAAGGAGGAGGTGGATGAGGGAGGAGGTGGATGAGGGAGGAGGTGGATGAGGGAGGAGGTGGATGAGGGAGGAGGTGGATGAAGGAGGAGGTGGATGAAGGAGGAGGTGGATGAAGGAGGAGGTGGATGAGGGAGGAGGTGGATGAAGGAGGAGGTGGATGAGGGAGGAGGTGGATGAGGGAGGAGGTGGATGAGGGAGGAGGTGGATGAGGGAGGAGGTGGATGAAGGAGGAGGTGGATGAGGGAGGAGGTGGATGAAGGAGGAGGTGGATGAGGGAGGAGGTGGATGAGGGAGGAGGTGGATGAGGGAGGAGGTGAATGAAGGAGGAGGTGGATGAGGGAGGAGGTGGATGAGGGAGGAGGTGGATGAAGGAGGAGGTGGATGAAGGAGGAGGTGGATGAGGGAGGAGGTGGATGAAGGAGGAGGTGGATGAGGGAGGAGGTGGATGAAGGAGGAGGTGGATGAGGGAGGAGGTGGATGAGGGAGGAGGTGGAAGAAGAAAAGGAGGAAGAGGAGAAGAAAAAGGAGGAGGAGGAAATGAAGAGAATGTGATGAAGGTGATGAAATTGGTGGGACGTGAATGGACTAGAATGATCGTAGAGAAGGAGGGAAGGAGAAAGGAGGAGAAACACAAGGAAGAGGAAGAGGAAGAAGAAGAGGAAAACGTACGTTGACGAAATGAGGAACAGAGGAATACGAGAAGTATAACAGAATAAAAGTGACACGATCGTGAGAGGCAAGATGAGGAGAGGAAAGAGAGGTACAACATCACCAGGGTGTTTTGGAAAGAGGAGAAGGAGGAAGAAGAAGATGAGGGAGATGGAAGAGGAAGGGAAGTGGAAGAAATTAAAGTAATGAGGAGCAAATGTTGAAGCGAAGAAGGCGTAGACAGTAGGAGAATGAAGGAGAGGATGAGAATGCTGAAATGCAACAAAAGGCAGAGGATACAATGAGAAGAGCATGGGGAAGAGTAGAGAGGATGAAGATGGGGAGGAAAAAGAGATCTGAGGAACGAGTAGAGAAGAATAGCATGAGAAGGGGAAGGGATGACCAGCTGCATAAGAACAGGAGAATTAAGAAGAAGTAGGAAAGGTGGAGAAGAAGAAGGCGACGATGGAGGAGGAGGAGGTGAAGGGGGAGGCGAGGGAGAAGAGAAAGCACAGAAAAGGAGAACAGGAAAAAGAAGACCGAAAGACCAAATAGAACAAGAACGAAGAGGAGGCGGAAGAGGAGGAAAGACGATATATGGAAATGGAGTCTCATAATAAGATCAAGACCCTTAGCAAAATGAAAGAGACGAGTCAGAACTGGAACTTGAAAATGGGTCAAGTTGATCTACTTATTTGTCTAGTATGTATCTGCTTGTCTGTGTCTGTGCCTGTGCCTGTATGCCTGTTTGTCCTTCTCGCCTTGTATGTTCGTTTCTGTCTTTCTCTTGCTTCATTTCGGTCTTTGCCTACGCTTATGTCCTTTTGCAGTCTATCTGTTTGCGATTTATATTGAAGCAGTGTAGGCTATAATGTCTTCGTTTGTACGTCTGTGTATGTGTCCGGATAATAATTATAATTATTCATTCTGTCTTTCTATTTGTATGTCTACGTGCCTGCGTCTTCAGTTGTCCTTCTAATTGTCTCTTTACATGTGTGCTTGTCTGTAAGTGCCTCTGCGAGTGCGTGTTCAATGTGCGTATGCGGTTGCTGCTGCAGAGTGGTGATGGAGAAGCGAGATAGTCATCTCTTTGGACCTGCAGATGTTAGACGCGTGAATGGCATGAATATCAAGTATCCCATAATGCCCCGATGATCGAGTGCGCGCGCGGACTGCTGGGAAATTATCTGTCAGTTTCGAAAATAATTTCGTCCATAATTCAGTTATGGTATGACCGTGTTACGGCTCTGAGCCATTAGAAACAAATATTGCGAATACATTATGGCAGAGTATGCAGAGTGAGTATCAAGGCAAAAGGAATGCAGAATTAATGCACAGGACTTAGGCATACGAGACATTCGAACGGGTACAATCAAGCAAACACACCAAGCGTATTTTGTGTCGGCTTGTTCATGGCGAAATGTGTATAGGCCAATTGCGTTTGCTTGTATAAGCCTATAAGCCAAAGGTATACCAAGAAGACGACCCACTGGTCAGTTGTGGCCCACTGACGATGTATTCCTGGTAGCAAAGTCTTCATTAAAAAAAATAGTGTGATGTTCGTAGCTGATAAAAAAGAATAGAACTAAGATTATAAAATGATTTATAATTGTCTCCTTATTACGTGCTATTTTAGATTCAGTTTATCCAAAAAATTATGGAGATGGCTCATTGAGCCATCTACCGAACTTCTACGCCCTTTTTCCAGTCTCCTTTTGCACTCGGACCCTCCACTGGCCGCAAGTATTTCTACTGGCCCTCCGTTAAAACAGGTTTGCCACCCATGGTGTAAGTAAATGAATCAGACGCAGGGGCCTAAATGGAAAGACAGGGAGAATAAAAAGGTAGACAGACAGACATAGATCTATATATAGACAGACAGAAATGTATGTGTTAACGAACAAACGAGAGCAGGTTTACAGATGGATAAAAGGATTGTGACAACTAGAGATGCACAGGCGAATAGATTTTACACATTTTCAATCTCATTACTTTATATAATGCGCTATTTCCTGTAACGACATTACAGGAAAAAGGCGATAAATTGATTGCTTATATTTAATGGCACTACGATGCGATATGTTCAAATTCTATGCAGCTTCAAATGTCACGTTTTCCCTGTAAATACATATACATCACGTAAGCCCATGAGTTCATTGCTCAGCAACAGATAACTAATTATTCATTGTTAAATTTAAATGCCACTGTCCATCCATCCATCCATCCATCGCTCCATCCATTCATCCATCGCTCCATCCATCCATTCATTTATCCATCCATCCATCTATCCATCCATCCATTAATCCATGTGTGCATCGCCCGTAGGTGTCCAAGGTTTTTTGGCAATTTTCTTTCACTGCTCGGTCCTGCGCTCGCCTGCTAAGGACACGTATTTCCCCGTTGCACCTTCAGTTCTCAATTATTATGTATATATATATATTTATATGTATATATATAAAGATAATTCTGTCTGTCTAGGTGTCTCTGTCCGGCGATGAATTTGCACTGTTTTAGAGCTATTCACTCGAAACCTTCACCGTTGGCTCGGAGAACAACTGATACACGCAGTCGAGGGGTTTGTGAACCCGCGGCCGCTCTCTTCCTGGTCTCCAGGGGCAAACATCTGTCTCAGGACCCCCGAGGAAAGTTTCCTTCTCAGTCGCCAGGATCGCCTCGCCGAAACAGCTGCATGTGATATCTGTCTGCCACATCTTCTATTCGGGAGATATACGTTTGCACAGACGCTCAGGTGGGTTTGTACTTTGTACGCATTTGCACACTTTTAGAGCTACTGACTCGAAACCTTCGCCGTTCGTTCGGGGAACACCTCGGACACCCAGTAGAGGAGTTTTTGAATCCCGCGGCCGCCGTCTTCTTCCTCTCCAGGACCAAAAGCCTGTCTCAACCTGGGCGAACGCTGGGTTCCCCAAGATACGATAAAATCGCCTTTCCCATATATACAGGCCAACATACGTTTTCTTGATTATCACCTCAAAAGGTGAATGGAGACGATACGCTCAAAAGTTTCCGGAGTCCCCTCTGCTGTCCAATTCTAGACATGAAACTGCATATATTTTCCTATATTATTTATGGTTTTCGTCTGATTGCTGTTTATTAAAATTCAAGATTGTCTCTCTGCTCGCGATTCGTTCATTATCTATCATTTACCTGTGAATATTCAAGCATCGGTTTTTGACTGAGCTATCCGGGTAATGGACATTGCCACCAGTAGGTGGCGCATGAGTCGTTAATACTGTCTCCTCATCAGTAGAAGGAACAGCAGACTGATGCTGACTCGCGTCCATACATAAATATATATATACACAATATATGTATTATGTATGTATGTATAAATATATGTGTATATGTGTGTGTGCGTGTGTGTGTGTGTTAAAATATATATAAAATGAGGCTCAGTTGGTTTAGATAACGTATACCTACCTCATACATAATATATATAATAGTATACTAATACTATATATATATATAATACGTGTAATGTTGCGCAAATGCGAAGCCTGTCAATGTCTAGTCTCCTGTTGATGGGTCCTTCAGCGTAGTGAGAGACCATATCTGAAGGTAGAGGATGGGTGGATGGGTGGGGGGAGGTGTCCTGCCCATGACAGTCTCTGTCGCTATATATGGACAGAATTCATTATTCCTTCGCCAACAATAAACATGTCAGGGTTTGTCGCTTTTGAAGTCTCGTCCAAGGCCGACAGTCTGTCTGTTCCTTGGACAGCGCACGCATTCTCCAAAGCAACACGCGGCAGTTACTCTCATCCGCGCTCCTTCAATAATTAAGCTGCACTCTTTGTCTTCCGTCATTTCGCGATGGATTGATTGTCGGCCGTGAAATGGCAGTAACTAAGATGTTTCAAATGTCTGTTTCCAAATGTTTATTTTAAAATGTCTGTTTCGAAATGTCTGTATCAAACTGCCTGCTTCCAATGTCCGTTTCAAAATTTGCTTTCCAAAATGTCTGTTTTGAAATGTCTGCTTCAAAATTTTGTTTCGAAATGTCTGCTCCAAAATATCTGTTACAAAATGTCTTTTTACTAAGGTTCAGATGTTTCAGATGCTTGGAGTTTAACTGCTCAGTAATATTATATTTAACAAGGCACAAATCATTGACTTTGTTCAATGGATTGTAATTTTTTCCTGAGCTCCTAAAAATCGCCGAGACTCTCATCATTTGCCTTCTGCCCTCTATCGACGGGCCTGGGGAGGATTTATGGTCACTTGAAATTTCAGTTTTCAATCACGGGTGAAACGCAGCATGAGAACGAGGCAACCTGGGGAGTGCTCGCATTGAGAAAGAGGATGAGGTCATACCAAGCCTTGAATTCATTAGAGACTTGGGGCGTGTTATTCTCATGGTTGCCCGTTAAACAGCGGCTGCAGAATATGAGAGAGGAGTAAATTGAATGTTGGCCTAGGTAGAGAGAAGTAAAAATGCCAAAGTAAAAGGGTGGCTCCTCTCACGCAGAAGCTAAGGCAAAAGTCACTAACATAACTATTCTCATGACTGTCTGCTTCCTCTTCTTCCTCTTCTTCCCCTTCTTCCTCTTCTTCTTCTCCTTCTTCTTTCTCTTCTTCAACTTCGACCTCTTTTTCATATTCCCTCTTGCTCCTCCTGTTGCTCATTTTCTTTCTCGTCAGCATCGTTTTCTTTTTTCTAATATTTCTCTTATTTTGCTTTCTTCTCCTTACCATCATCTATTTCTTCTGATTTTTTATCATTACTCGTGTTTTCATCATCATCATCATCGTCATCGTCGTCGTCGTCGTCATCGTCGTCGTCGTCGTCGTCGTCGTCGTCATCATCATCATCACCTTCCTCTACTTCTTTTCTTCTTCATATTCTTAATCACCATCATCATCATCATCATCATCTCCATCGTCGTCTCTTCCTCTTCTTGCTTCTCTGCACAAATGTAAATTTTACAACCGGCCGGGGAGCCAGTAACCGAACAACTTAGCAACTCGGGAACTCGTTTACAATAAACCAACCGCACGCTGTTTATGCAACACGACGGCGATCCATCCAGCGGATTGAGTCGCCTGTGGATCCATTAGCTGTCTCATCTGGCGGTAGTAATGGTGCTGCTGAAGAAATTGGTGTTACTGGTGATGCTACAGTGGCAACTAGACCACGATGGACGAATGAATCCACGACTAACGATAGCATCTTCGTGGTTCTTTTTGGTTCTTCGGGGTTCTTCGTAATTCTTTGAAGAAGCAAAAGAAGAAGAAGAATATCATTATGACGAAGAGGTCAAACCCTTGATTCGACCAAGCCCTATGCCAATCATGAAACTTCCATAACGTCGTTTCTGTGATGAACCAAGGTGATGTAATATTATTTATAAAAACTGTAAGGCGGTGTAAAACTATTAATACACAAATATGGTGATGGAATATCATTTATATACCATAAACGTAAAATACTAACACCAAGTCACAAGTCCGGCACTGTTTGTAGTCTTGCAGTGCCAGTCCCAAGTATGAAGAATGTAGGCGAGCGACGTTAATGATCTTTATTAAGGCAAAGCGTTGTTAAACAACTTCTAGCTAAGCCCAACAACAGCTAGCCAAGACCAGCAACAGCTAGCCAAGACCAACAACAGCTAGCCAAGACCAGTAACAGCAAGCCAAGACCATTTACGCTGGACAGAATATACGGGTAACTGATGACATAACATTACTATTCACTCTAACCATTTAACCAACACTAAGATGAACAATGACTTGAAAAGTGACAGTGGACACGGGAGGTAATTTATTCGTACCGATCTCCACCAAATGCCTGACATCAGCAACTGATAATGAAGATGTGAGCGACGACATATTGTCGAGCGTCTGCCTAATGTTGATATGTAAGTGTTAAACTGCTTCGGTTGATAAGCGCACATCTGTTGAAATTGGTTTAATATTCCGGTCCACAAAACTCCTTTTCTGTGGAAAAGATTTGATCGTCTCCAGATAAGCGGAGGAGATAGAGGAGATGGAGAAGATGGTGTAGAATGTCGATTCCAACAACATAGCAGCGGAAGTGGTTCGCTTGTGAATCAAGACCAAATGTCGCAGCTGGCGTCCATAATGGCCGTTTTGTAGCGATATTTCTGACTGTGCGTCATACATCTGCTTGGTCTATTGGTGAAATCTAAAAATTTGGTCACGTCTCTGAATGGGCGATATGCCTCATTGGTTGATTCTTCGCTTTCCATTAAGTTCCTCAAATTTCGGGTTTCCGATTGGGTATTGTGCTGCGCTCAAAAGAATGGTAAAATATTGAAGATGTTGTGATCTACACGTAGCATTGGTCGAATAAAAGTTTTAAATTAAAGTTTTGGGAGTTGGTTTAAAAACCTACGTTTTTAGGTCTTTTTCAAAACCTTGAAAACTATGATAGGGCCTAAACATCGATAAACGCATACACAACACATTATTGCTAATTACGAAATATATTAGAAAAAGACATACAATAAAAGTGCAGTTATAGGAATTACTTCTCGCCTATATGTAGCTGAAATAAAGCATTGCCATAATAACACTGTGCATATCGACCATATATATATATATGTATATATATATATTTATGTATATATATAAGAAATAGACATAGCTTGCGTGCACACTCCATAGATTTATCCACGAATATAATATACAAGAACACAGATGTAAGGAACGTCATACGGATGAAGAGTCAGATTCTCTCAGATGCGGAGGTTGGTGATGCTGATGTCGCTTGTGGCAACGACGGATGCGGCGGCGCCCAGTATTTTGCATCCGTCGTTCATTTTGTAAACATGAGTCCGAACGCCGTTCGAATGGAACGCAGATCAGTCGTTGATCCCTCGATGGCAGAACCAGACGACGGATCGATCTGTTGCACGTCCGAATACCTCATCCGTCCCCTGCGCCCTTCCCCAACCCACGGATGCAACAGCCGCAGCGTCTGCCGGTCAACGGCTTAGGGTCTCTGCCCCTCATCGGCCGATTGCCATCGTCAGGCGGTCGTTCGGTCGGGGCCAGGGCAAGGCCAACGGGAAGCAATTTGACGCCGGTTGCTCAATTTCATCCTGGATTAGGAGCGGGAAGATCGACTGCGCCCAATTTCGTCGCTGTTTTGCGCGGCTTTGGAGAGAAGGGAAAGGTGAAGGAGGATGGAATGCAGGAAATGGACGAGGAGTGGGTAGGAAAAGGAAAGGAGAATAAAAACAGTTGTGGAGTGGGACGAAGAGAGCTGGAGGAGGAAATGATGGAAGAGCTGTTTAGGGGTATGAGGACTGCGGGAAGAGGAGGCGGAGGAGAAGGAGGAAGAGGAATAGAGGGAGGGACGGAGGAGGAAGATGTGTTCGGGATACTGGTCAGAGGCAGTGAGCTGAGTCATTAAACTAATGAATTAGGGACGGATGTGTTCGACGTAACATGACGTCAAGTGCATGACACTCAACCAGGGGCTCAGCACTTTCCAAGCAATAATACGTAGACAACAATGAAAAAAAGTATCGCTGTGATTCGAGTGCTAAAAACTAATAAGAAGCATATTGGCTTTCGAAATGTGTTAGACAGCGATTCTCGTAAATTCTAGCATAGAAAAACATTTGCGCCAAACATAGGCCTACCGAGATTCAGCTTATGGCACGGAACCAAAAATGGAAATAGATTTGAATAAAATTTTATCTTTAATGGCTTCAGAAAAACTTATGGCTTCTATAAAATTAGACGCGATGAGCACGACGGTGTTCTCAGATAATAATTGTATGATATTGCATCACGTGAGGCTTTAGGACAAATGGTATAGGCCAAAGATTTTGACAGAAACACTCTGAAATTCAGTTAGTGTGTACATTTAATAAAAATATACTTGTTATATAACATTTATACGCCATAGAACCGAAATGCCGAAGATTTGTGCGTTTTGTTATCAGGCATCGTGCTAATACACTACAGACCCTGGCTTCGTTTCTGTGAGAAGGTTGTAGCAACGAACTGATGAAGTTGTTCGTCATAATGAGCGCTGACGTCACCAAGATTTCATTTTTAGTGACATACGCAGGATGAATTGCAACAAGAAACTTGTCATATACAGATGAAAATAATTTGATGAAGAAAAGGCTGGATTGAAGGAAGAATTCATTCTCAAGCAGGAGCTGAATTGAGGAAAGAATTATTGCGTAAATAGAAGTTTGATTAGTGACACAAATCCAGCCTCAGTAGAAGCTAGGTTGACGAAAGAATTATCTCTTAAATTGAAGTTGGATTGATTAGGTCTATAGGAATTCTTGCTAAATGCATGATGCATTGATGAAAATAATTGCTGCTAAAATTGCAAAGGGATTAATTAATGCTGTTCTTAGCTTTAATAGAAGTTTAATTGATGAAAGGAATTCTGCTTGAATAGAAGCTGGATTGATGACAAGAATCAGTTAAACGGTATAAAATTCAATTAGGGACAACAGCTTAATATCCTACACAGCGTCGAGTTCTTTTCTCACGAAGAAAAGATTCCAGAAAGTTTAGAGTTCAAGCCGTGCAACGTCTTAGTGACCAGAAGCTGTTCTTTCCGGGAGGAGCTTCCTATATCTTCGTGAGCATTCAGTTCTTTGAGAAATCAATAAATTGTGATAGTAAGGTCTAGTATGACCACAGTCAAGAGCACCAGGAGTCACCTGGAAACTACTTTCCTGTCCGCATCCCTCTGGCGGCTCCAGAGACCTCAGCGGAAGACTGGCAATGGTAGTTTCAGGGACGGACGGAAAGACGGAAGGAATGGTGGGTCTGTCCGTTTGAAGGGGCGGAGCTTAATTGGTCTGAAATATAGATGAAGCTCTGCTCGCGGGGCAGCGTGGCTAAAACTTCGTCACGGGGTCCCGTGGGAGGTGGACGGAGACACAAGCCGAAGGAAGGGGAGGGAGTGGAAGAGACGGAGTGGAGTGGGTGGGTGGAACGAACGATGGAATGGGCGTCCAAAGCTCTCCTTCATGCCACTCCATTAGTGTATTGATATCGCGGTTAATTTATGAAACCAGAATCACACACACACACAAATACACACATACATACATACGCCACACACACACACATTATATGAAACCGCCTGCGTGCGTATGTATAACAACTGTGTTATATATATATATATGTATATATATATAGGTGTGCGTATGCATATAGTATGCGCATAATGCATAAATTATATATGTTATACATACGCTCGCAGGCATTTAAATATAAGTAATGTACTGTAGAGGACAATATTGTATGATCATATGTATCATATATATATATCATGTCATGTCACATCGTCATCGTCGCTTCGCGACGGTTGACTACATGAATGAGAAAGTGATGTCCAAGGCTTTCCGTCTCGTACGATGTTCATTAAGATTGTGCCTTTTAAGCCAGTCCACGCCATGACATTGTCAAACCAGCAGATTCTGGGTCTTCCACGACTTCGGCTTCTTTTTACTACACCCAACATTACACTGTTCTCAATACTGTCTTTAGGCTGTCTCACGGTGTGCCCGAAGTACCGCAGTTTTCTGGATTTGATGTGGCCCAACAGTTTGCAGTCAACTTGCGCCATTTGATACACTTGTTCGGTGGTCACCATTGCTGTCCATGGAATTCTGAGCAGTTTCCTCATGCACTTGTTCTCAAATGCTTGCATGCGTTTCTCTTCTTCTTTCTTTATTGTCCATGCCTCACAACCATACGTTTGCTACTGGCCACGCCAAGGCATTCATGAGTCGCAGTTTGGTTTTAGTACTGACTGATTTATTCTTCCAGAGGCTTGCCAACTTAAACATGACTAACATTCCCTTAGCCAATCTTGATTTTACCTCACTCGCGCAGTCTCTGTCCTTCGTTACTCTGTTCCCCAAGTATGTAAATGAGTCCACTTGTTCCAGTTTGTATCCGTCCACTTTGATCAAAAGTGCGTCATTGTTATTTGTCATTACTTTTGTCTTTGCTACGTTAATCAGCATACTGTATTCTTTTGCTGCTATCTCAACACGTTGCACCAACTCCTGTAAATCCTCTGGTGAAGTGGCCAGTAGCACGATGTCATCA
This sequence comes from Bimastos eiseni, assembly GCA_959347315.1. NCBI lineage: Eukaryota > Metazoa > Annelida > Clitellata > Crassiclitellata > Lumbricidae > Bimastos > Bimastos eiseni. The sequence goes on from OY365808.1 coordinate 7,142,988, forward strand.
GCATATCTAAGGTTATTAATAGTCTCCCCTCCAATCCTGAATCCCTTGTTGTAGCCTAGTAGTCCTTCGGAATATTCTTTCCATCTTTGATTTACTTTTTCCGGTTCAACAAGTTTCTTGTTGCTGTTGTCATTGATGGCTATGGTTCGAGGCTTGAACGAGCCAGTGAGCTTCTTCACCATTTGGAATACAGATCTGGTGTTACCTTTCCTTTCGTTCTCCTCCAGCTCGTTGCATAATGTCTCCAATTCCGACTGCTTGTCTCTTCGTAACATCCGTTGTACCTCATTTCGTAGAATTTTGTACTCTTGCGGAGACTTTGTTTTTGCCTCTCTGTTCTTTCTTATTAATTCAAAAGTATCGCTGGAGATCCAATTCTTTCGCTTGTCGCAGTTCTTCAGTAGTGTTGTTTTGGCGACACTCAGAGTGATCTCTTTAAGTTGTTGCCATAGTTCACCTGGTGTGTGTGGTTCGGCAATTCCCTCAAGTGCTTCGAATCTGTTAGTTACTTCAACTTGGTATTGCTGTTATATCTGATTGTTTCTGAGTTTTTCCAAGTCTAGGAGAAGAGGTTTGATGGTTCGTTTATTTTTGAATCTTAAATGCATTGTCAGTATTACTAGATTGTGGTCCGAGTCACAATCTGCACTGAGGCATGTGCGGGCGTTATTGATCGATTGTTTCCAATGTTTATTAATCAGGATGTAGTCGATCTGCGTTCTGGCGTTTCTGTCTGTGCTTCTCCAAGTATATCTATGTCTATTGTGCAGTCGAGAAAACGTATTGGTTATAACCAGCCTGTGTTGTGTGCAGAAATCCACCAAAGTTTGTCCTCTGTTGTTTCTTTTTCCGTGACCATATTTTCCGAGAACATCTGCTTCCATTGCACCCTCACCAACTCTAGCATTGAAATCTCCTGTTATTAGTAATATGCTTCGTTTGGGGGTCTCTGCAATAACCTGATTTAACTATGTGTAGAATTGGTTGATTTCTTCATCTGGCTTGTCTGCTGTTGGTGCATAGCATTGTATCACTGTCACGTTTCTTGGTCTAGATGAAACTGTGGTTGTCATTACTCTGTTACTCACTGGATTGGAAGATATGAGACTAGAAGCAACATTCTTGTTCATCCAGATGGCAACTCCGTGGTGTTCCCTGTTTGTCTTAACTGAGAAGAGCACTGTATGTCCATCTAGCGTCTTGAAGTGGCCATTGTCTGACCATTTGGTTTCTGATAACCCGCATAAGGAGATGTTTAATCTTTCGAGTTCATTTCCAAGTATCGATAATTTCCCGATCGAGTTCAACCCTCTCACATTCCATTGTCCTATTTTGATCCTGTGTCTACCGTTTAACTGGATTGATTTTTCCTTTCTTTTGTTTTCTATTGGTGATTTTGTCGATGGTGTCGATGATGACGACGACGATGATGATGAGTCAGTAGCACACTTGTCGGCATCCATCCTGACTCTCACGGTGGATAGCGCGGGCCTTTTTATCCTGGGCGACGTCCGAGCCACTATAGTTTCTATATTCTGTTCCATTCATGTTCTGTGTAGAGTGTGTGACCAGCTGAGTACCCCATTCTCTTGCTGGTTTCGCAGTTGATTTACCGTTGTGCCAGGTTGGACCCGGTATGCTCCAAATCATAAGCTCGGTGGCTGCCGTTGGGTGCATTGTGCTCCTCATCCGCCAGCTACTGATAAGAACCGCGCTGATGCCCGCCGTTCTAGACTTTCAGGCTAGCCCATAACCGGTTGCAGTTTAGGTCGTGCCCAGGAGTAAGAGAAATAATCTTGAATATTGGATGTAAACAACTTCACGTTTAAACGACAAATGAGTCGGCGTCTTCATTCGTCGCTAAACAACACGCATTGTGACGTCTCGTGATGTTAACTGATAAACCGTTGTGGATTATAAATTTAATAATTTCGCTTTCCAGTTTTACAATTCAAACATTTTAACTTACAATCCTCCCAAATTCCGAACAAAAAGCCAGAAAATAAATAGATATTCCAGGTCTAGATATCGAGAGAAAACGAACGGTATAATAATATGGCAATATGAATATGTTGCGTTTTTGCGACATTAGAATTTGACGATAAATAATATTGGTAAAATTAGCACTGAAGGCAGGTCGTATCGGGTCGGGTCATGCACATCATGGGTCGGGTCTGGTCGGGTCAGATATTTGGCTTCAGAAGCCGGGTCGGGTCAGGTCCATTTTTTATGTGTCGGGTCGGGTCATAAGAATTGGACCCATGGACAACCCTGCCATGGCATGTGTATGGTGGTTTGTGTTCATGTTCGTGCGTTCATGTGTGCACACTTGTGTGAATGCGCGCATTTATGGAGGTGTGCGCTTATTTGTATGCGTGTGTATGTGTGCACGAGTGTATTCCTTCATGTTTGTGTACGTGTGTGTATTTTCAGATGTCTCCAACGAACTCTCTCGTGCAGAGAGGAGCCATGGAAAGGTGGAGCAGAACATGTCCCGCATTGACTAGAGACCTACACTCAACGCACAGAAGATGTAATGAAACACGGCAGCTGATGTTGCACCACATGCGTTCGTTCCTATGGAGACAGCGCATGACGCGAGGTCCTCTGGGTAAAAGTCGTTGCCAGTCGACTAATCGTGCGGTTTCGGCGCAGGTCTCGATTACTGAGATGACAATGAGTCAATGCACGCCACTAACCACCAGACTCAGAGACCCACATGAAAGACTATGATATGTACAATGATATGTGTGGACTTATACGGAGCGCATTAAGGGAACCACTCAAATAACTCGCTGGTAAAAGATATTGGCAATGATCTAATTTACTCAACGGCCGCAATGATCGCTATCATCCAACCCTTTTCTCCTTATTCTTACATTGAATCCTTCTTGAATGTAGGATGAGAGAACAAAGATCGGAAGTAAGGTAGGTATAAGCGCCTACCTTCTTTTCCTTCTTTCCTTCTTTCCTTTACACTTCTTTCTCTTTCCTATTACCTTCCTACTCCTGGATATTTCTGTCTCTTTCGTTCATTCGTCGCTTGAATCATTTTAATCTACTTTAAATTTTCATTTCTTTCTTACCGCATACCTTCTCCCCGTTTTCCTTCCTTCATTCAGTCCTCCTCTCTTATGCAATCCAGATTTTCATTTTTTCATTCGGTTGGTAGTGGTTTTTCATTTCCTCATTCAGTCTTCCCTTATTCCATTCTTTGTTTTGTTCTTTTATTCTCTTTACCAATTCTTACATCATTCCTTCCTTCAATCCTTACTTGACGGCGCTCCATAAATGGTCGTAATTACAATTACAATCACTCCTTTTTTCATAACTTCCGTCATTCTCTCTTTCATTCCTCTCATCCTTCCTCATTCCATCTCATCCCGCATTCCATCCATCCTTCCTTCCGTCCTTCCTTCCTTTCCACCTTCTCTGCATCATTGCTTCTTCCGACCGGCCATCATTTATCCTCAGCCTGTTCCTCCCTCCTCCACTCCCTCCTCGTTGTCCATCCTCCGCAGCCGATGCCACGTCCTCATTCCTAGTCCGTCCTTTCCACTGTCTCCAGGTCACACTCTCACAAGTGCGCTGCGGTCTAATTGAGTTATACGGGATCTCGTTAGGCGCGTCGTTCTACCGTAGGAGACGCCAGTAATGGAACGACGTCGGCACAATCTAATTGAAATGCGATGACGTCCCGACCCATCACCGACCCACTGACCCACCGCCTGGCCAACCTATCAAACCACCCTCCCACACATACAAACATTCATTTGTGTCCGATTCAAACACCCGCAAACTTATTGAAACCCAACCATTCACACGCTGCATGGCCGAATCTCAGACGCCCGTGCTGATTTGAGCGGCGCTATATAAATGCTTGATTGCAGTACATTCACTGGCCAACTTGTCTACCAGCCGACCGACGCAACAACATACTGACCCATTGACCACCGACCCACATACCAAGTGACCTAGTCATAGAATTAGCTTGCGTTCGGAGGATCGCAAGTTCAAACCCACCCTGAGTCAATGCCTAGCGACCTTGGACAAATTGCTCACTTGGTTAGTCTGTGAGGAAGGCAACGGGAAACCACCTCGTTCATCTCATCCCCAGGTGGCGTAAAGTCAAATGGACCTGCCTTCATCATCAAATACCCTACCGACCTACCCATAACCACCAACCGACCCACCAACCACTACACAAACTAGTCCCATTTATCTACCAATTCATCAGCCAACCAATCCCACGTACCCCATTCACCCAACCATTAATCTACCGCCAGATCAGCCAACCCCCATATGTCTCATTCATCTACTCACTCATCGTCCCAACGTCCACTCCATGGCCACTCCGACGTAGTCTATCCATCGAGCCAGTGACCAATTCTAGCAGCTCCTCAAGGGTCACGTAGGGTCTACCGCTGCGGCCGACCGACCGAGAGACCGGGCGAAGGCCGAGCGCTGCGGCCCATAAGCGACACCGTCTCCTCTGAATGGAGTGAAAACCATCCGTTCGTCGGTCGCTGCGAAGCCGGGCTTTGATCGATGCAGACGTTGGCACGTTGGCTGCGCTGTGCACAGAAAATAATTCATGTAACGCCTGAGTGGAAGGAAACGGTTGCCTTACTTGCCTTGTCGATCAGGATTTGGAGAAAACAAATGTGCAAATCCCGTCTTAGGAACGGTTGATGCTTTGCTGATCTGGCTCCCATTGCTCAATGCAATCCTGCTGATTTAATGCCAACGCCTCAGCTGTGCGTCAGACAAGGATAAGAAAATAAGTCAGATGGCTTTGCGTGAATCATTATTGCTCAATCTGATATAAGTTTTTATTTAGCGACGCATCCATAACAAGGATGATATGCGTTATAGCTCAATCAATCTGTAGACATTTGTGCAGCCCCCTTCCAGGTATTCTAGAGTGCACCCGATCCGGGGCATGAGGAAACAGCATTCGTATGGCACATGGTCAGAGAATGAACCAACGAGGAAGCTTACCCTATTTCACCTCGAAGGGTATATCTGGTGAAATAAGGCATTTTTGCAGCAAACCTTACCTCGGTAATAACCACACGAGTGGTAAATTGGTAACAGCCACACAAATGATAATAACGACAAACATGGTATAAATGGTGATAACCACACGAATGTTGCTAAGCATGCACATGAAAATAACTGCACAAAATAAGCTTAGTAATAACCATACAAATGGTAACTAATTACAACAAACGGTATGTGATAACCGCACAATTGGTGATATCCACACATGGTAATATACCACACAAATGGCTATAACCACGCGCATAGCGATATACATATGTCTACAGATTGATTGAGCTATAACGCATATATCATCCTATTTGCTCCTCAAAAATTGGTGATAAATCCTCACTGGCTAAAACGCCTCTAAGAGAAGCTACTCAGAAAATGTGGTCCTGACTAAGGTCGTGATGCATTCAATTGAGGCGTAAACACAACCTCAGTCTACTGTGTATCGTGAATGAACGTTTTTTTAATGATCTGATTATTTCTTCCGAGATCTTCTATTCCTGGAATTATCACCGCTCCCCCTTCAGCTGCTGCCCTTTCAAATTAGATTTAGTTTTAACTGTCAATAGCAACTGTGTCTGCAATTGATTCATGACAAATAATTCACAGGTTCGACTGCTCTATTTAAAGATAAAAAATTAATGTGTTAATCTGTAGCTTATGAGTTTGTGGGACCGTACGTGTATGTGTGTGTGAGATGTGTTTATTTGTGTGTGTGTGTGTGTGTGTGTGTGTGTGTGTGTGTGTGTGTGTGTGTGTGTGTGTGTGTGTGTGTGTGTGAATAAGAGGGAGTGTGGTTGGTTATGTGAGAATGGAGGAGTGTGTGTGGTCTGCATGTGCAGTGTGTTGGATTGTTGGTCCCATTAAGTTCTGTCACCATGTGTGCGTGTGACTTAGCTGGGTCGCTGCTTATCTGTCCAGATGTATACGTGCGTGGGTGCGTGTGTGAGGGTGGTGGTGGTGGTGCTCTTACATTGGACCGATGGTCCCTTTGGGGCCGTTCAGATAATCAATATGGCGGCTCACTGAGACAAGAACAGCGTAAAAAGAGGAGGAGAAGGAGGTGGAAAGAGAATGGGAGGAGAATGATACGAAAGCGAAGCAGGAGGAGGAGGAGAAGGAGGGGAAGGAGACGGAGAAGAGGAGTAGGAAAAAGAAGGAGAAGAAGGAGAAGAAAAAAGGAGGAGCAGAAGAAGAAGGAGCAGAAGAGTAGGAAAAAGAAGGAGAAGAAGGAGAAGAAAAAAGAAAGAGGAGAAGGAGAAGGGAAAGAAGAGTAGGAAAAAGAAGGAGAATAAAAAGGGAGTAGAAGAAGGAGAAGAAGAGGAGGAAAAAGAAGGAGAAGAAGAAGAAGACAAAGGAGGAGAAGAAGAAGACGAAAAGGAAGGAAGAGGAGGAGAAGGAGGAAGTAAACGGAAGAGAAGGAGACAGAGAAGGACAAGAGGAAGGAGTATAAGGGAGAGAGTGGGAAGGAATGAGGAAAAAGGGGATGGGAGAAGGTGTAGGAGCGGAAGGATAGGAAGGCACAGATGAGATGAATGAGAAGGTGTAGAAGAGGACTGTAATAAGGAGGAGGAGGGGAGGGGAGGAGGAGGAGGAAGAGAAGACGAAAGAGTACAAGGAGGAAGAAGAGGAAAGAGGACAAAGGACAGGCAAACAGACAAACAGAGTATGATACAGAAAATCAACAGAACAGAACACAAAACGTCATCGCGTGATTTAATGCAACGCGTCATCGAGTAGCATAAAAAGAGATGACGTAAGACAACAAAACGATATAAAGAGCAGATAATAGCATAAATTAACATGAATTTGCATAGATTAGCATAAATTAACATAAATTGGCATTGATTAATAGAAATTAACAAAGCACAACAGAAATAACGTTTCAGTGCTTCACTCTTTCCTGTATAAGACCAGCAGAAAATCGATCGAATTAACAAGTCATTATAGTTCAGTTAATAGTTGAGTTTTCATAGTCTAAGTTCTCAAGTCGTTTCAAAAAAGGTGTTTTCAAAATAGTAATTTCTGTGCTTGAGTAGAATTTGGATGGGTGCTCTACCTTAAAGTCTCCTCTCTCACGCTAGTACCAAAGCTTCTCCAGACTCTGTCATTTATTAATTTGTGGTAACCAGTGTTTAATTCAATAAATTAGTCTCATGTTTAATTCAACAAATTTGTCCCATGTTTAATTCAATAATTAGTCCCAATGTATTAATGCAAGCTAGGAAGCAATAGAGTTACCATGTGTTAAGCATGTATGTGTCTATGTATGCATGTATGTTTGAGTATGTGTGGATGCATGTATGCATGTTTTTATGTATGCATTTAAGTGTCGACCTCTGACCATCACAAATTTTGCCTCTTGATATGTGGGTGGCCCCCCTATAGGACCTCGGTCCTTCTCGGGTCTTATCCTCCCTGTTGAACCCTACATGTCATATCAATTTATTTTCAACTTTGTCATAATGTAAATGCTGAGGTCAATAAAAAGAATTTTGTTTGTTTTGTTTGCATTTATGTATGTATGCATGAATGTATGCATGTATACGTTGTGGTGGCAATTGCGGTATGTGATAATAGAGATCATTAACGTCGCCCTCCTCTGTTATCCAAGCTTGGGGCTGACACTGTCAAGGTGCAAACAGTGGCTGGTTTAGTGTTTAATATGTACGTATGTATGTAGGTATATATGGTATATGGATGGTATTCAAGAGGTAATAAGATTATGACACAGAATCAAGGCTGATCTACAAATGCTATAGAACCAATCAATCTACGATTACGAAAATACCAACTGATCAGAAAATGCTTTGATCAACAACCAGTTGGTAGTTGCTGATAATTAAGCAATGGTAATGTGCTGTATAATTAATTAGCGTTTTTGTTCCAGTTAGAACAGCTGCTCAACCAAACAATGTATCATTATTTTATGTTGCCTATGGTTTATTGCCTTCTGCTCAGAATAATCGATATGGTCTTTAACCTTTGTGAGGTCAACGCCCTATAATAACCGCGGCCATTGTTGTCATAATGAGCAGATCACGACTGTGAACGGTTTGGTCAGTTCTCACTTTTGTTCTTTTTCTACAATTACCTCTTTTGTTTTCTTCGTGGTACGTGTTATTCGTTCGTCGTCATCGTCATCGTCATCATTATCATCATCATCATCGTCGTCGTCGTCGTCATCATCGTCGTCGTTGTCATCATCATCGTCATCATCAACATCATCATCATCACAGCAGCCAAACACTCATTGAGATGCACGATTTGACACGCAGCAGATCTAATAAAGCCTAATGTGAGTCCTACAGATTACAGCCCGATGAAATGTACATTAAAACAAATACGCAGTCAAAATATTAGGTTTAATCGATTAATTATAGACTTAATTATAGAAAAAAACAAGTTTAAATGATGTAAGATTGGCTTGGGTGAAAAAATGAGCATAAGATTGGATTGGACTAAATCTAATCAAACGGATTTCTTTCAATTCCTTGTCAATCGTTTCTACGTATTTATTCTCATCCGGATGCTTATCATTTATAATTCACCGTGACCTCCTTTTTACTTCGTTCATTCAATCTTTTCTTCCAAGCGGTGCTTTTGGCCTATATCCTTCCAATCATGATTGTAGCGCAACTCTTGCTTTACGGTCCGTAGAAGGCACGTCGTTAGAAGAAAGCTTAAAAGAGGCGGAAGAAGAAGTGACTGAATTATGGAAGAGAATGGCCTCTGTCATAAATGATGCCGACTACGCTGTCGGCAAACTAGCCGTAACGAAATGTCAACTATGGCATTAACCGTGCTCGTGGTTGTGTGCGCCTGCACAACCACGGATCTTATTGTATCGCAGTAGCCAACCAAACATTGCGTTTCTTGGACACACAATACCAAAATAACCTGCCTATTCAAAGACGGTGTTTTACTGCGACCGACTGTTGGCGCGGTTGGAACTGCTGTAGGGCTGAGAAATGACCAGTAGATTCGGTTAAACGACATCGCGTGATGTCAAGGATCATTAGCGTCGCCCTCCTCTTTTATCCAGGCTTGGGTTTGGCACTGTCAGAGTGCGAACAGGGGCGGAGTTAGAAATATCCCTTAGTGGTAGTTGTGATTTAATGACACTGTATCCCTTAGTAGTAGTTGTGATTTAATGACCCTGTGTGGTAACAAAGATAATCACGTTGCCCTCTTCCTTTATCCAGGTTTGGGTCTGGCACTGCTAGAGTACGAACGGAGTTAGAAATGTCGGAGACTATTATAGTTGATTGCAGTTTAACGACACCGTGTGATATCATGATCATTAGCGTCGCCCTTCTCCTTTATCCAGGCTTGGGACTTGTACTACTGTCAGTCGCGGAGTTAGAAATGTCCAGCCACCAAATGTCCGCTGAGCATCGATTTGGTAAAGTATGGAATCCATGGCAACATCTTTGGGAATGGTTTAGGAGATTGCTCTTCGGTTTAGTCTAATGAGAGCCATAACCATGGCACTGAAATCGCAGGGAGACATGATGAGCTTAGTGAGCGAGTGAAGATCCACCAAGGTCCTAAAGCCCATATCAGCTGCATCAGACTCGTCTTAATAAATCCACGACACGCCATGATACGCTTCATTTCCACTTTTGCCGCTGTTTGTCTTATCTTCATCGATAAGGACTTGATCGATCACCGCAAAGCGCTGATCACTGATGGAGTTGCTTTTCAGGGAAAGAGGAAGCAGCTTCCAAGGGCTTCGCATCCTTAGAATCCTTCGAATCATGACGTTTAAAAGCCGCACTTAACTGGTTGACCAAATATTGTAAATCATGTTTTGTAAATCAGAACTCAACGTCTTGTTTGTGACGAAAATACTTTCAAAATATTTTAAAGACAACTGTACATCAAGACAACACCGTCTGATAATTGTAATGTAATCTGACTGATACAAATTTTTTAACGACGCATCCACAACAAGAATGATATGCGTTGTGATGTAATGTAATGTAATCAAAGGTTGTGGCACGTATATACATAACGCCATGACACACCGAGTAATACATAGTTAATAAGTAAATGAAGAATAAGCCGGAGAAATCGATTGGTACAAGAGTGAGTGACGATTGGGAATATTTCAGGGGACGATAATCCATCCACATACTCTACAACCATGTACTCTCCATGCTCGCATGCAATTTAAAATTCTCATTTTGATCTTCAAGGCTCAGCGGGGTCTTGCCCCGAGATACCGGTTAACGTAATACTTCGGCCTCATTCAGTTTCCTCCCTCTGTCCTCGAACTAGAACAACTATGGCTCAGTCTCGATCTGTTGCTTCAATTGGTCCTTCTCTGTGGAATGCACTTTCTCCGTCTGTTCGCTCTAAAATTCTATCTGGCAGTCTCTCTTTCTCACGGGGCCTTGGGCACTGGCAGCGCTTCTGAGCGGTTCACCCTACAAGAAGCGCTCTAGATATTTTTAAATACAATACAACCGGCTTCCCCTCTGCTTAAACTTAAAGCACGCACATTGTAGAAACTTTTAAACAAAACACAGGATAAATAGTCTTATACCAACCTTAAGCGAGAATAAGAAACACATATGGACTGAATGGCTGGGCATTTAATTTAACACAGCATTCTTCGACTCCTTGTTACTCCCCATAGCATAGACGCTATCCAGCGTTGAATCGACGGCACCAATTGACATTGCATTCTATAGACAAATAAAACTAAACGTGTTCCCATACAATATGTTCAACAGACATATGCACACGTACATCTACGCATACATGCACACGTACATTCACATGTAATATACACATTGACATATCATAAAGCCTGCGTGTTTTTTATCGATGATGATCGCTTAATGGTCAGCTGTTCTGATGCGATTGGTCACTTTTGAGCCGTCTCTGTCTCTTTATATGCTTGTCACCGTCCACGTGTGTCTCCGTATCTCTCGTCGCATCAGAGGCTGGTTTATTTTCGGCCAGCATCCCTGGGCGATGCGCCGACGACCGTACAGAGGCTACAGCAGCAGCTGCCTTGGGTTGCACCGCAATTGCAACTCCATCCCCACTCCGATTCCTTCATCCATCCATCCATCCGTGTAAGGCGCACGCACTGGCTGCAGCTGGAAAGATTCTCGCACAGTATAGCGCTATATAAATGCAGGGTGCGGGCGGTTTGCGGATCGGAGCAATACTAGATGTGACGTAGAGCAAGGATCGGAGGACGGGCGAACGAACGAACGAACTCTTAGTCGATGGTTTATGGTGAACGCAGCGGGACAGTATTGCTATCGGACGAGTCGTCTTCACAAGAGAGGGTCTATGAGTCGACTGGTGGTCGTTCGAGACAGGAATGAAGGTAGGCCTACACTGCAGCACTGAATGCAAGAGCAAGTGCGAGTTTATGTGGCGCCTCTATCCGATGACGCCTTGTTGGTTGTCTTGTTCTGAGATCATGGTGGAATCGATGGATCTTTCCACAATGTCGAAATGGGGGAGAGAATGCAGAGAAGTGAGAGAATCTAAAGAAGAGATAGGATGCAGAAAAGGGAGAGAATGTAGAGAAGGAAGAGGATATAGAGAAGGGAGAATATGCATAGAATGCAGATGGTGCAGAGAAGGGAAATAAAGGTTGGCCAGCACATGGTGGCACATTTTGAACTGTTGAAAGATTTATAATATGCCTTATAATGCGATGCAGATGGACCCATGCGCATTGAACAATGCCAAACTCCGGAAAAATGAAGACAGGGCCTAGAAACACTGGTCTTTGCATGTTGCATAATGATAGAGATATCAAGAATGAATTAATGCCATGTAGAATGTAGTTAAGCCTTAACAGAAACAACAATATCTTATGAATGAATAAAAATATCGTCTTAAACGACAAAAGTGGCTGCACTGTGATAGGCCTATGAACGAATGCAGCAACTGTCCGTCTCTGTTTGCTGTTGTCTTATACAGACGAAAGGCAGATCAAACCAGCAACAAACCCGAATAACAACTAACCGAGAATAATGTCTTATAAAGGAATTAATGTAGGTCGATAAAACAACGAAACATGATAAATGCAGGCTATACAGACCGAAAGACGACAATGACCCTTCGCATCTGCGCAAGGATTGCGGTGTGAGCAGAAGGTGTAGCTGAGAGCTTTCTTAATGAAACCAAATACAACCTGTTCAGTGGTTGGATCATTGTGAGCGCATACAGTTATTTTAAGATCTATGATTGCTGATGAAACGCTTCTCTGACCGCTGAGAATCTATTCTGGTTGAGTCCCTGAAGTTAGAGCAACGATCATATAGGTCTACCTACCTGCTTCTTCTTGCGGGTAGCGCTTTTAGACGTTTCATTTTGCTAGATACGCTTTATAAATGCTGAAATACAGCACAGTGCGATACAATTGTGGGAACGATTGTCTTCTAGCAAAGATAATACGTTGACATGAGAATGATTGTCCTCACACAAAGATAAAATGTGGCTGTGGTAATAATTGTCTTTATACAAGATAATATGTAGATATGGTAACGATTGATTTCAGTCAAAGACAATTAATACGTGGATATGGTAACGATTGTGTTAAAACAAAGACAATACGTAGATATGGTAACGATTGTTCTCAGTCAAAGATAATGCGTAAATATGGTAACGATTGTTTTCAAATAGACTGAATACGTATGGTAACGATTGTCTTCAAGCTAAGATAATGCGTTGATGTGGTAACGATTGTCCTCAAAGCGCTCAAATCGAGATAATACGTGGACATGGTAACGATTGCCCTCAAGCTAAAGATAGTACATAGATAAGACAACGATTGACTTCAGGCAAAGACAATTTCGTGGATATGGCAACGATTGTCTATAAATAAAGAGAATACGTAGATATGATAACGATTGATTTTCAATAATTCGCTCTAGTATTTTACACAGTAAAGTCACGTTAGCAACAAGGCAAGAGTTTGGAGGATCACTCGAATCAAGTGCATCCCTCTTCAAGGCTGTTTGGAGGATAGACCAATTCAGGGAAGTAGGTAGATGGGCCTCCTGAATCGGCCAAGTGTAGAGCAGAGTAAGAAATGCAAGATCACTGACAAGCTCCTGGACGATAAGACAATAACTGGATAGTATGTTTTGATGACACGTTGGTCACAGGCGGCGTAACTACGAATTGTGACGGTGATATCCGGTAACCACTATTCTTAAGATGGCGATAACAGTACCCGTCACCTTTTGGCCATGTGTTGAAACATGTTTGCCTCATCTACGTTGTTTTGGTTTGAAGCAAGTTCAAAGAACGAAAATCGACCACAATGTATTCCTGCCTTCTTAATAATCGATATGCTAATTGATATCTTAACACATTAGCTTAATTACTTGTTGTTTATGCTGCACCAATTAGTAGCGTGAGAGGCGGGAAGGAGGAGATTAGTCGCTGTCACTATGTGAAGTAGTGTTGCGCCAAAGACATTGGAGGTCTGAAGCGAAATTTTCGACGAATTTTCATAACGTTACGTTACATGAATTCCTGTTTATACTGCCCAGCAGTCTAATGATTAAACTAGTTAACAGCACTTGCCAAAATTGTTCTGGGAATCTCAATGGTGCGAGCCTCAATGGTGCAAGCCTTCTTTCGAAATAAGTATAAATAGTATCTGGCTTGTTATCACCACTTGAGTGAGGTTGAGTACTAATTCTCGACATGTATAATACATGGGTGCAAAGAGGCTGACAATTAGACCGTAGAAAACGATAACAATTCCGGTTAAGTAGGGATGATGCATTCGAACCTTAAGGCGACCATACATCATACAGCCGACCCAATCGGGCGAACCAGGTTGAATCAGATTGACTTGGTACATGGTAGGGTTTCTTTTCTTAAGACGACGCGGCTCAGGTAAACAGGTAAACCTGTCATTTCAAGCCAAACTTGTATCCCCAGCACATGACGCCATTTCAAGATTAGGTCACTGGTATAACGATGCTAGCGATCATACAGATAATGAGTGCGTTGCCTGTACACTGTCGGCGGGAAGATGACTTGCCATTAACCATCATAATATGCTAAGACTAGTAAAGAAATAGCTACCACCTCACAATGTACACTTGGAGTTGATTAAAGCGGCTGCACTACTTCTTTTACTTTTCTTGTTTGATCCAGTTCATTATCGTCTTTCTCCATCCTCCTCTTTCTTCTCCTAGTCTTCCTTTCTGCACCGCTTTAGACTGCAAATGCTGGCCGAGAAATTTCGCAAAGCAGAAGAAAAAGCAGACGGCAATGAAGCTGGCTGCTGAAGAGAGACGCTGCTTCTGATGTAAAAGCATCCGTAGTACCTAATCGTGCTTTGAATCAGTCATCGATCTTCCGTTAACTAAAGATAGACTGTTCGAGATCAATTAATGAACTGCAACGCAGCTTAATGAAGGAAAGGAGTTGTTCAGCCGTAGGCAAGGTGATCAATCGCAGAAAGCGATCGAAATGTTGCACGCGGTGAATGGAAACGTCTTTGGTTGAACTGTTTATGTTGCTCACGTACCCAGTGGTAACGATAGTACTGCGAGCTATGATGTGGGTGGATAACATGTGCTTAGTTTGCTATTTGGTTGATCCGATGAATCATTTCAGAATAATAACAATAGGCCGACGTCGTTGGTTGAAGACACGCCTGCGTTTCAGACTCCTCAAACCTAAAGCTTTTCTGTACTAGTAAAAATAAGTAAATAAATTAATGATAATATCACCCACCGCTTCAATCCGGTCGCGTTTTGCTGTTCTTGCTGTAATGCATGAATCGTAGGAAATATAGCCATTCCAGATGATCAATCATTTCTTCTGTCTGCTCTGGGAGCACAAGATTCACAACTACTTCGGGTAAAAAAATAATAATAGGAACAATTATAGTAATAGTAAAAATCTTAAGAGGGATTCTAACTACCTCGGGTTAAAATAATAATAATAATTAAAATGATTTGTTAAACCCAGAAAAAATATGAATGTTTATAATGACAGTGATAATAATAATAATAATAATAATAATAATAATAATAATAATAATAATAATAATAATAATAATAATAATAATAACAACTAACTGAGTGGCTTTGAAGGCAGTCGACGGATTTATCTATCCTAGAATTATAAAGTTTTTTGAAGCAGTGAGAGTTCGTCAGCGCACGATTGTTATATCATTCCGTTTCAATTGAGGCCAGGATAAGAGATTTTTATATATTGTCTTATATTACTAAAGAGATTTTTCAGGATTTTAAATCAAAATGTGTAACCTATGCAAATGGAAACCAGAATTTAACTCCATAATATTCACCGTTGAGGAGTTATAACATCCCTCGACGTCATAATACGTATTGCTATGGCAACGCAGTAGAGACGTTCAATTTTTTTAACATTTGAAACCGAATTTGTATACATCTGGTTCCATTCAACCCACTTCATGTATCTTCATTCCCCTTCTCTTATCCATGTATCTTCATTCCCTTCCCCTTCTCTTATCCATGTATCTTAACAACAAAGACCCGTCTCGACCCGCTCCGAGTCGGAAGACCATATCACGCAGTTGAATGGCTTCTTCATACAACAAACAACCCCAGATCGTTGACTCACAAGAGGGACCAAGGCCTAAACAAAAGGGGATTTGCGGAGCATGGCACAGCAAATGGAAGCTGCACAACAAGAATGGCCTCGTGCACAGACATGGATGGACCCAGAGACTACCCGTGCCCAGGTTCTCACAAACCACCAATAGGTCCCCATGTCCCGACAGATGAACCTCCCGATACAAGGACACAACTGCCAGCAACATCTCTGGGTACAAATGAGATAAATGTAGTCAATTCCATTCCTCATCCATGCTTGACTGCCAGTCTGATGAAACACATACCCGAAGCAGCCAGACCAGGTTTGAGCGCCTTGTTAACCACAATTATAGGACGGATTCTCCGAGATCCATGCTCATTGGCCCAATGGAGGCAGCTTTTCGCCTTTGGTGCACTGACAATAGCCAAGCCTACAAGAGGAGGCAGACGCCATAACATGACCATAAAAATCAAACAAAGATCTAGCGATTTCCTGACCAGAAGCTCCAAAGACATTGACTGGCTCTTTATCGGACAAGAGGGATCAGAACAAAGAAAGAAAGAAGGAAGACAAGTGGAGGAAACGAGGGCCTCAGCCGTGGCCTCTAAATTGGAAGGTGGGAATATCCGAGCAGCAGCTAGGATTCTGAGCTCGGACGACAAGCCAATCCCAATTTACGAGACCACATGGGAGGAGCTCAAAACAAAACATCCGCCCCCACCTCAGAGCCAGGAGCCAGTGCCCGGGCCACCGGATGCCGCCCCGCTTCAGATGACCGAGGAGAACGTAATCAGATGCATTCGCAACTTCCCGGCGGGATCAGCCGGTGGGCCAGACGGCCTACGCTCCCAGCACATCCTAGAGTTAGTCAGCCAACCAGACTCGGGCCCAACTCTGCTAGCCGCCATTACGGCTCTGGTAAACTTGCTTCTCGCAGGAGAATGCCCTTCTGGGATTCGAGCAACCCTTTTCGGTGGAACTCTCTTCGCCCTTAGGAAAAGCACTGGAGGTCTGAGGCCCATTGTCATTGGTTACTATTGGCGCAGACTGACAGCCAAATGTGCCAGCTCTAAAGTTGTTGAATACCTCTCTCCCAGACAAGTCGGAGTTGGTGTACCAGAAGGATGTGAGGCAGTAGTATACGCAACAAGACGATTTTTGAACAGTTTAGACAACGAAACAATCATAGCCATAATAGATTTCAACAGCCTATACAGACTTGAAATGTTGACAGCATTATATAACACTCTTCCTGAACTCTCACCTTTTTGCAATCTAGTTTACTTGGAACACTCACATCTTAAATACGGTCGATACTATGTCTTGTCCCAAGTGGGACCCCAACAAGGCGACTCTTTGGGTCCCTTACTCTTCTGTCTACCTCTACAGCCCATCCTCATCCAAAGGAAATCGCCGCTCACAGTAGGTTTTCTGGACGACCTAACACTAGGTGGCAGAGCGGAAGAGGTTGCGGATGATATAAACAGACTCGAAACCGAATGCGAAAAACTAGGCCTCTTCCTAAATCGAACAAAATGCGAGATCATTTCGACTTCTGCTGATATCCAGAGAGACTTCGAACCATTAAGACAGTTCAGATGGACTAACCCTTCAGAGGCCACACTCATAGGCGCACCTCTGTCAACGGATACGGCCTTGACGAACACTTTGAATACGCGCACAGTGGAGCTAATGCGCATGATGGAAAAACTAACGTCCATCGCCACACATGACACCCTCATCGTGCTCCGATACTCGCTCCGATACCCGACTATTATATATCCTCAGAAGCTGCCCAAGCAAAGGCCACAAAGGACTGGAGGAGTATGACAAGGCCTTGAGGGTGGGCCTCGCTGAGGTGCTCAATCTTGTTCTCACCGACGAGGCATGGCTCCAAGCCACCCTGCCCATCAAAAGAGGAGGACTGGGCATCCGATCAGTGATTTCGCTGGCATTTCCAGCCTTCTTGGCATCGGCCACAGCCACTGATATACTCCAGACAAGGATTCTACGAGGAAAGCCTAAAAAGGACCCTGCCCTGGAGATCCTACAGGCCAAATGGAGGGAAACCAGCGGAGTACCAGAGCCGGAAGAAGCTTAGGCTCACAAACAATCGAGATGGGACGACCCTTTGATCGAGCTCGGAGTGGTAGACCTCGCCTCCAGAATGCCTGATTCCCAGAATCAGGCACGTCTTAGAGCAGTGGCAGCATCACACGCAGGCGACTGGCTCTTAGCCCTACCGATTACAACCTGCGGGCTGAGACTTGACGATGAGTCCCTGAGGGTGGCGGTGGGTTACAGACTTGGGTTACCTGTCTGTTTATCTCATTCCTGCCCATGCGGTGCCCTTGTCGAGAGAAACGGATATCACGGTCTCTCATGTGGCCTGGGCCTGGGACGCTGGCCCAGACTCGCGGCCCTGAACGACCTTATTTGTAGAAGTTTAATCCGTGCACTGTCAAAGAGCCGGTGGGCTTGACCCGATCTGATGTTAAAAGACCAGACACTCATATACCATGGCGGGCGGGCTGTGTTTGATATGGGACGCGACAGTCTCAGATACAATGGCAACGTCGTATCTGCCAGAAACATCACAAAGAGCGGGCGCAACGGCCGAGAGGGCAGCGAACCTCAAAACTCAGAAATATGCCGAGCTAGCATCCACGTACGTATTCACACCGGTGGCATTCGAAACCTTTGGCCCCATCAATTCAGAAGGCCAAAGCTTCCTTTCAGAACTGGGACACAGACTGAGCGCCGTCACTGGGGAGCAGAGGGAGACGACTTTCCTCTACCAGCGCATCTCGATGATTATTCAACGCTACAACGCAGTTGCTTTCAAGGGAACTTTCGCTGCTCAGGAGTCCAACGAGCAAGGCTACTCCGACCACATCACCATTAATTAACATTGAAGACCATAATAATAATAATAATAATATATAATAATAATAATAATATTATTATTATTATTATTATTATTATTGTTATTATTTGTAAATAAAAAAATAATAATGATGATGGTAACAATAGTAATAATAGTTATTTCGATAATAAGCAGCAACAGAAACCTGTGAAATAGCATGGTTTAAATTATAATAATCATTATAATGATAAAAATAATAATGATAACAATAATAACGATACTAAGAATAACAACGATACCAATGTACAACGTCCGATTTTAATCAATTCTGCTTAATAATAATAATAATATTAATAATGATAACAATAACAATAACACTGATAGTAATAGTAATGATCATTATCATCACAATAATAATAATAATAATAATAATAATAATAATAATAATAATAATAATAATAATAATAATAATAATAATAATAATAATAATAATAATGCACCTTTAGAATAATAATAATATCAATAATAATAATTTTATAATAATAATAAAAATATTAATTTTATTATTATTATTATTATTATTGCTGACCTATATAATGCTGATGAGAAAACTGTTTTCGCGCTTTAGCTATTATTTCTAAATCGAAACCAATCACCTATTGGATGTTGACCCAC
The DNA here is from genome assembly GCA_959347315.1 of Bimastos eiseni. NCBI lineage: Eukaryota > Metazoa > Annelida > Clitellata > Crassiclitellata > Lumbricidae > Bimastos > Bimastos eiseni. Next base: position 7,162,162 of record OY365808.1, read on the forward strand.
TTTATAATGATGACGATAATAATAACAATAATAGTAATAATAATAATAATAATATTAATAATGATAACTATAATAATAATAATAATAATAATGAAAATAATAATAATAATAGTAATAATAATGATAGTGATAATGATAATGATAACAATGATAGTTATAATGATAATGATAACAATAACAATAGTTTATGAAGCCGTTGTACACCCATGCATCTATAAGGCTGCTTAATTAACAGTCAACTAACAGCAGGATATGCCGTTAAAAAAAGTCTTGAGCTCAGATTTGAAGGACAGAAATTAAGGGCTCGCTATCGTTTGGCCGCTGAGAAAGTGAATCCTGCAACTGCAAATCCCAATTAACTATCGTATTTTGGTCGCTCTGAGACGAGAGATTATGTTTGAGTGGAGCGATGTCTTTGGGAAGGTTTCTATGATCACTACAATCTCGCCGTAAAATGATTGACACTTTTATGCATATTCATTCAAACCCAACACTATAGGCTGACCATCATCATCAGCCTCTTTGTCTTGATGGATTCAGTTGCGGAAATGCCTTCCTTTCTTTCTTCCGTCCCTCCCACCTTTCTTCCTTCCTTCCTTCCTTCCATCCTTTATTCGTTTGTTTCTTCCTGCCTTCCTTCATTACTTTCTTTCTTTCTTTCTTTCTCTCTCTCTTTCTTTCTTTCTTTTTTCCTCCTTCCTTCCTTCCCTTGTTCCTTCGTGCCTTCCCTCCTTCCCTCCATCCCTCTTTCCTTCCTCCATCCATTCATCTTTCCTTCCTTCTTTCCTTCCTTCTTTCCTTCCTTCTTTCCTTTCTTCCTTCCTTCCTTCCTCCCTTCCATGCTTCCTTCTTTGCTGCCTCCCTTGCTTTCTGCCTTGCTTCCCTGCTTCCTTTCTTCCTTTCTTCCTTGCTTCCTTCCTTGCTTCCTTCCTTCCTTCCTTCCTTGCTTCCTTGCTTGCTTGCTTTCTTCCCTCCTTTCTTCCTTCCTACCTGCCTTACTTCCTTCCTTCATTTCTTCCTTCCTCCCTTCCTCCCTACCTCCATTCCTTTCAACCTTATTCCCTTAGCCTACCTAACAGTTCACACAGTACTTCATATTCACAAACCGGAAATATATCTGTCCCATGCTCAACCTCCTACAATTGGTGCTTACTCTCTCTATCAATGGGTGCAGTGACTGTTGACGTGTCCCTCACCACAGCAGTTGTACAGCACAGTACAGTCGGTCTTTCGTGTTCTCTCCACTGACGATCTGAAGCTTTGTAAATCGTAGTCCCATTCAGTTCGTTCTGTCAATTCTGAGACGCGATTCAGTCCACGCTTAAGACTTATCTCTTTCAACTTGTATGGCCATTGCTCTCAGACTCCTGGCTTAACTGATCCGTCGGTTCCCGACTACGAGTCTAGAATTAATTGCGGCTTCCCGATGCGCCATGAATTCCTCGACTTAATTACAACGACGCTATAAAAGTGTATAGGTCGGGTTACAGAAGTGAATAGGCTTGAATTTTAGAAGTGAATATGTTAGGTTGTAGAAGTGAATATGTTTGAATTTTAGAAGTGATAGGTTGGATTATAGAAGTGAATAGGTCTGAATTTTGGAAGTGAATTTGTTTGGCTATAGACGTGAATATGTTTGAGTTTTAGAAGTGAATAGGTTGGGTCATATAAGTGAAAAGGTTGCGTTATTGATGTTAATAGACTAGGCTATCATGGAAGTCAATTGGTTAGGTAGTAATAGGTACATGCAATATAAGTCAATAGGTAGGTTATGGAAGTTAGTGTCTTCTTATTCATGATTACAATTGTGATCGCAATCTAGAAATTTCTCGAGTGTTGCTTAATGCTAGGCTCAGGGCACCAGCTTATTCGCAAGCGCTGCGTCATGTCTGAGAGGTTGTCCCGATATATCAAGTGGAGATCCAAAAGCGGTTGCTAGGAAACCAAAGAGATATGAAAACAGAACTGTCGATTCCGTTGTGAACGAGAACCCACGATGGACCTGGATAGGAAGGGAAGTATCTGGTTGGGGAAAGCGTCTTCTTCTTTTGATTCTTCATTCACTCTTTGTCTTAATCCTCGCTAACTTTCTCCTAATTGATTAAGGATATATTCGAATTCATTTCTATCCATTCGAACGGACATTGCATCACTACCGGAAGAAAAGCCTTGAAGCTATCGATCAGTCAGTCAGTCGATCTGTCAATGATCTGCCGACTGATCGATAGATTTCTTGATTACTCTAATAGCTTCGCCGAAAATCAACCCAGCCTAACATAGAGCGCGTGTTTGGAAAGCCAAGCGCCAAGTACCAAACGAAGATTTATTTGGCCTTCGAATAGAAACTCGTGTGAGCGTGTTTGGATGTGTGCGTGTTTGCTTTTGATCTGTGTGTTTGTCTTGGTATTGCGAGAGTCGCTTCATCTTGCTTTGATACTCAGATTTATTTGCTCCTAAGGATAATTCCTCGGTCTTGTTCTCATCTCTAAAAACCGTCTTTTAAGCTGCGGTTTGGTCTGGTCTTCTTTAACCCTGACCCCTTCTAAGTCTGCTGTGAGCGGCCAAATTTAATGCGTTTGATATGATAATTGGAGGGGTAAGGGTTAAGTAGTCATTTTGAAGGGACGCTACATGTATATCAAGTTTAGATTGATCGATTAAAAGTTTTTACAGAATCTATCTTGCGTTTCAAGTTATTTCTGAATATCTGACTAACTTGAAAATTTGCTCTGGAAAGCGTAATCGCCTTGTGCTTGTAAACACAGAACTATACAGTGTACACGATGTAATAGAGCAACAATTAGGAAAAGTGGTGTCAATTGGAATGGACATATCAGATGCAATATTATGACCTTCGCGATGGACATTAAGTTACCAAAATACAAATTAATTAAGTAAACATTCTATTGAATCAGCAGTGTCAACACATTTGATTTTGTAATATTATAAATTGAATAAGAATATTATTCAGTTTGATGATGCATATACTGTCATTCATTCACTACGAAAATTTATATAGCGTCCCTTCAAGGCTACTACTCAGAAGCGCGCCCGACCCCGGCACGGTTAAAAAGAACCGTTTCAAGACTTGTATAAGGGTACCATTTTATCCTAGAACGAGTCTCAGTGGACCATTGGCGACAACTGCAAGTCCAACGGGAGCGTGTTCCAGAGCGATGGGCCAGCCACTGAGAAGGTACGATTCTGTTTAGTAGTTGTACGGGCAAATGAGACAATAAGTAGGCCTCGCTCAGTAGAGCTGAGAGCCCCACATTCTTCGACCATGCCTAATAGGTGGGAGTTAGGTGGTTGTTTCATAATAATGTAACATCATGACATCCACTATTGAACACACACTCGTAATATGTCAACAGAGCTCGTACATTTTCTGCTCTTCTGCTAAAAATATATCACCTGGAGTCAAAGAGAATTCTAAGCTAAGTAAGTAAGTAAGTAAGTATCAGCAAACGCACACTAGCTTGCAACGAGTATGAATAATAAGATCAATTTTAAACGAAGTCATATAATAGGCCTAACATTCAAATAAAAGGAACTGCAAACAGATTAAAAGATGTGCACAATGAGCAGTTTTTCACAAAACGCAATAACTGAATGTAAAAATAAATATTAAAAACAGATCATTTATGTTAGCATGATGCTCATTTATTGGGAAGACACACAAACACGCATCTACAAACACAGGCGCACATACCCTATACATGGTGACCTAGCTGAAGAGCATCCCAGAACAGCCCCTAAAAGACACAGAAAGATGTTCATGCGCACTTTCATGACAAGACGGAACTACATCATTGCACACGTCATCGATTGCATACGGTAGTCAATTGCACACGTTAATTAATTGCACACGTCATCCTATCTTACTTTCTCAGGATTTAGATTGTTCTGAGTTGAATTGGAAAAATCTTCCTAACATTTATGTGTCAATATTTTGTTTCCGTTCTAAGTAACATTTTTGCCGAAAGACACGGAGTCAGAGAAATACGCTAAACATTGAAAAAGATGATGCTGAAATGTCCTGGTAGCCGGTTACGTTGGAACTTTCAGGCTTCTGCTTGCGTCAGGTCGAGCGCATGTTCAAGGATGACCCGAATACGGAACTTGTGTCCTGTCAGAGTGTGTTTTTCTTATTTGTTCATTTTTTTTTACTTTATAATTTGATATGAATCATATTTGTATTTCTTGCTGTTGGTATTAATCGCAAAGAGTTGTTAAATTGTGCTACATAGCCTACATCTCCTATGAGTTGGTTACTGTGTCGGGTGCTGGACTGAGCCCCTCACTCACAATTGCTAGGCGCCATCGATTGTTGCTCGACCATTATATCGATTACGGTCACGATCTGTCACAATCTGAATAATTGTGATGATGATGTTGATGGTAATGACGACAAAACTTTTGACGATGCTGACGGTGGTGACATCGCTTCTGAATACGATGATAGTAATCATGATGCCCGTGATGATATCGATTCTAATTATGATTTGAGCAATTGCAATTAAGATGGCGGTGTTGATATCGATTATTATATTGATGATAACAATTATGATTACGAATGCTATGATAACTTTGATCGCTATGCCGCAGATGCAGATGATGAAAGACTTACGATGGTGACGAGGATGATTACGTCCTAGATTATGTTTCCTTGTTTGTTGTGCGATGTACGCCAAGGGATGAGTGTTACGACTTGATAGAAACCAAGTTAGAGAGGATGGGGTGTGGCGTCATCATAGAGAGACTTGGTCCTGGGCTTGGAGGGACAGGTCGACAGAATTGAGGTTTGGAGGGACAGGACTGGAAAATTTCAATTCTCATCATAATTATGGATGCAACTTGACGCGATGAACAATGGAAAATATTGTAGAAATTCACAATATTTCTGTAATATTGGGGATATAAGCAGCTCCATCCCGTTCATCTGAAACTTTGGACGCACCGTCTCCTCCTGCCCCCTAAGTCTCAGTTCATGAGCATCATGAACCATGACCAGGAAGTTAATGTGGACACGATGCGTTTCGACGGCTTAGAGCCGATCCATCTGAGACAAGTAGACAGGACCTGAGCCCAAACAGTGGACTCGACCAGAAGCAGGTGATGTATCATTTATATAGCGCACCGCCCTCTATCATCCATGTCGCCAGAGAGAGCGATGACGAAGACGAAGGTATTCTATCTTCTGACGACTTCCGCTGCATCTGCACTTGGCATTAGGTCACTGTTGCTGCTGCTGCTGCTGCTGCTGCTGCTGATGGTGATGATGTTACATATAATCAGGATTCCCGATGGGAGTCGGTTGATTTAGGTATACATGACGGTAGCCTGATAGGAACATTTGTCAAATGGATTGTATTGGCTGGAGGGCTGGCTACATATACATGTACGATATCAGCACTAGTTCCTGAGTTATCTGACCAGTTTAATATTGAAAAAACGGCCAGACTACAGAGGCATTTGGAAAAAAAGAAGTTTGAAAGCGATTTGAAAGCTGATTCACAGAGGCATTTCGAAAAGAGTTACTCAAACAACAAACAAACAAAGAAGCGCTATTTGTTGTCCTCAAAGAAGGTGAACAAAGAATCCTTTTAATGTGAACAAATTAACGAGTTCAATAGAGAGGATAAACGTCAAAAGTATTTAGAAGCATTTTAACATATTGTCCTCGAGTTATTCAAAAGCATTTAGAAGCGTTTGACTCGATTTGTGCTGATAGATAGCTGGACTAGGCCTACAGACACGTATTCTCCCAAATTTTATGACCTCGCAAGAGAGTTTGGCTGGAGATATGCTGATTCGCTGACAATTGCAATTTAACCGTGTTTGTAAAATTTCACAATACGCATACATCACTCCGAAATAACATGTGAATGCCTTCTAAATAAATGATTCTATTCTCTCACCGTTATCTTTCTCATCGCTTTGACACCAAACGTTGTCAGAACAACTCGTCTGTCCGTTCAGCAGTTCATCTGCCTCACAGTTCGATTTTGTGTCGGAATTAAACTTGACCCTCGGTTGGTCATCTGTATCGGATGCCTGTCAGGCTGTCAATCATTTGCTTCCATCGATTCACTGCTTTCATTTTGAGCTCGTACTAAGAGTAGGCTTTACACACATGAACGCGAATTCGATTCGTAGCGTTATAATGCTGTGCTGGGCCATACTCATGCAAATACTTATGCAGACTGCCCTTGTCATTCACGTTTTGAATGTTTCAGGCTTTGCGAAGCTTGCAATATATATTCAGAGAGGGGAAACACAGAGGATGGGATTTTTATTCAGCACTTTCTCGCCAATTTCATTAGTAGTTGCAGTTTAACAACGCTGTGCGATAACAAGGATCATTAGCGCCGCCCTCCTCCTTTATCCAGGCTTAGGACTGGCAATGTCAGAAAGCGAATGGTAGAGGAGTTATCATCACAACGCTTGTTACAGGGGACCATTTTAAGTCGTACAAGACAGCCAGACTATATAATTCTGATTGCTCTATCTGGAATTATAGTCGAAACGATATGGATGGCTATAATTCGTTCAGTATTAGCGGATGAAACTGTTGGTCCGAATACTTCGGATTGGACAATTGTACAATAATCAGGAAGTTTTTTTATATGTCTCGGTGAGAACGAACTCAGCAGCGATATCTGCTGAGATCATCCTGGTTGCATTAGCGTCTACAAGTCTAACCAGATAGGGAGAATAAACTCCCCAGTCCCCACCTACTTATATTTTGCAATGTTCTCCCAATCCCATTGGTTGACGCCACAGTGTGCTAATCTCAGATGGTACAATGGACTTAACTCCCATTCTGCTGTCCGAGTGCATACTTTTAACATCCTTCCGGCCTCCATTCTGAAACCCAAAATGTGTTAATTGGCTAGTTTAGGTTGAACGACACTGTGTGATAACGAAGACCATTAGCTCGCCCTCCTTCTTCATCCAGGGCTGGGACTGGCACTGTCAGAAAGTGAATAGTGGAGGAGTTTTCTAGAAGTGTCGACGGCGTTACTATGCATGTTGGAGCTCTGAGATGTGACGCTGTATGTAGCACATCATTTTGAAGTAGTACAGTAACTATTGGCTTTGTATACGACTTCACACGAATCGTTTCCAATGCGGCACATAGCAGAACGTCCTGAAAACCGTGGTCTCGAGGTGAAGTTAGAGCTGCAGTAGTAATCAAGACGACCACATCAGCTATCCACTGACCCCGAGTTAAACCTCCTACCAACTGACTTCATTTTCTTCCTCCAGATCGCATTCATAGTCATTTCCTAAGCCACCGCTGTCGTCATCACCCATATATATATATATACATAATGTTATATATATATATAAATATATATATAATATCGTCGTTTGCAACATCGCTCACGCCACGATTCCCGTCCTCGTAAACTTCAGGTCTCGTAGCGTCAACCACTCCCACCTCCTACCCCTCCACCATCACCACCACCCCACCCAACGACCACGACCACCATCACCACCCCACGAACACCACCGTCACCACCCCACGACCACCACCAGCAGCAGTCTGGTCATTCTTGGAGAGGAACACCCAAGCAGTTCGTCATCTCACGTCGGTCGACCACAGTCAGTGTAAGAGTGGTTGGATCTGTCTCGACCAACGCGCTGGCAGTTCTACAGCGCCAGGATCAATATATAGCGGCCTATCTAGTATGCAGTTGAGGCAGCTCTGGGGGAGGACCGGCCGCTCTGTCGGCCGTTCGGTCGGTCGGTCGGTCGGATAGTAAGGCCTTGAGATTAATGTCCATCTTTTGCATCTGCTGTTGGCGAGAGAGAGAGAGACATGAGAGTGCTCGAGCAAATGCGTCGGCCGCAGCGATCGAGCACAGAGTCGCAGGAATACTACGGCGATAAAGAAACAGTGCGGGCGCTAAACGCACTAATCCCCAGACTGGACAAATATATGAGGATTTAGAGTTCAAGAGGAGGATGCAGATGTAGAGGTGGAGGAGGAAGAGGAGGAGGGATTGAACGAGGTGAAATAGGAATGAGGAAGAGAGGAAGGAGAAGGAGGCGTAAGAGGAGAATTTGCCTTTGAAGAGGAAAAATTTCACGAGCGGGAAGAAAAGGCTATGGATGCAGAAAGAAAACTGCGAATGAGAATGGCTTGAATAGAAGAAGAATAGGAAGAGAATGAGAATGAAGGAGAAGAAGGCAAGGAGGAAGAAGAAGAAGTAGCAGAAGAAGAAGAAGAAAAAGAAGAGGAAAAAAGAGAAGGAGGAGGAGGTGGTGGAGGTGGAGGAGGAGGAGGAAGGAGAAGAAGGAGGAGGAGGAGTATGAGGAGGATGTGAAGGAGCAGGAGAAAAAGAAAAAACTGACGATGAAGAAGAAGGAAAGGGGGAAGGAGGGAATAAGAAGGACAAGGACGAAGAAGAAGTGCATGAAGGCGAGGGGGAGAAGGAGGAAGAGGATAAAGAAGGCAAGAAGGGTGTATAAAAGGGAAAAGAAGGAGGAGAAAGAAGATGAAGAAGTAGTAGGAGAAAGACACGGACAAGGAGGAGAAGAAAAAGGATGGACGAGGAGAGCGAGGAGATGGAGGTGGAGATTAAAATGGAAAAGAATTACAAAGAAGGAGGATGATCAGGAATAAGAACAAGAAGAAGAGTAAGTGCAATACGAAGGAGATCACAAGAAATAGGAAGAAGTTAAAGAGGACAATGCTGTCTCTTGGCTATGCAGACATCTCTATTGGTGTGATTTAGAGATCCCACTCACACGAGGCCCGTTCGAAACCGTTCAATCGATAATCGCTTTGTCGTGAATCCGCGGCTAGGCGCTTTCAGCGATTTTCGATAAAATAGTTAGTATTGATCGATGCCTGGTTTTCCAATTCTGATTTCTCGCGACTCAGCTGAGCAAATCGTCCCCCAGTCGACGGAGTCTGAAGAAATGATCTCAAAGTGACGATTGATGAATGCTCGGCTGGTGAAGCAGAGGAGCAAGAGGGAGAGAAACAGGAAAAGATGGAAGAGCTAGAGAAGGAGAAGAAGGGAAAGTTGGGAGGAAGCGTAAAGGAAAGTGGAAATCGAAGTAGAGGAACAATTGTGGAAGCAAGGGAGAGGTGGAGATAGCGAAGAAGGAGAAGGACGAGGAGAAGCAGGAGAGAGAGGAGAAAATGATAATAAGAAGAGAGATTAACAGAGGAATAAGAAGTCTTGCAGTAGCAGAAAGGAAAGTGGAAACGTTGTAGAAGGACAATTTTGAGAAAGTTGAGAGTTGGAGATAATCAGAAATAAAAAGGAGGGAAAGCATAAGGAGGAGGAGGAGAAGCAGGAGTGGAAAGAAGAAAAAACGATTTCAAGAAGAGGAATTAGCAAAGGTATAAGAGGGAGAAGAATTAGAAGGAGCATAGCCCGAGAAGAAGGAGAAAAGGAAGAATGAGTGGAATCATGTGAAGAGTGGGAAGATGAAGACAGCGGAAGGCAGCGTCATGTCTTTAATATGATGACTTCATCGATGGGAAGATACAGACAACGGTTGGAAGCTGAAAAATGCAGAGTCATGTCTGAGGTAGAGTGCAGAGCCATTGCTTCTGTGGTTGAAGGATTTTGGGAATCCCTCCCTTAGCAGTTGAGATTAAATGTTTGGGCGTTCATAGATTGATTGGTGATTACGTTGAGAGGGTTCGTAGTTCGAACCATGACATGTTTATGGCATTAGGATATCATCAGTTATAGTCGTTAAGATACTAAAAGTGGAAGTCCAGACTAAATAAGTATGACATTATGATACTATCAGTCTTAGTCCAGACTAAATGAATATAACATTAGGGTGCTATCAGTTTTTGTTCGGACTAAATAAATATAACATTAAGATACTACCAATTTTGGCCAAGACTAAATAAATTCGACATTAGGATACTATCAGTTTTGTCCAGACGAAATAATTATGACATTAGGATAATACAGAAGGTTAAATGTTTACCAACAATGGCGTTATAATTGATTATGTAGTCCGTCACAAGGACGTCATTGCCTAAATCGGACAGATCCCCTCTGATTCAGATTTATGCTCTATTACAAATTACAAGTTTAAAAAGAACACATTATAAATTCACGAATCACGCGTCACATCAAAGGGATAATAATTATTATCTAGGACAATTATAGACTTCAGGAACAATATTCCCATTTCTGATTGTCTAATGTGTCAAAAAGGGGACATTGACAGCCAGCCTTTGAACACATTCAGCAGCTTAATATCAGATGTCACAGCGCCGTAATGGATTTATATATATATATAAACGAATACATATATATATATATATTCGTTTGTTCGTTTATTATACGCACATAGGCCTACGTGTATATAAATACATGAATAAGCATCTAAATATATAGTCACACCTGCATAAACACATAACTTAAATGTATTGTGCATGCAACAATACATAACCACATGCATACATGTATACATACAGACTTACATAGCTTTCACACACACACACACACATGTAATACGTATACGATATACCTAATACATGCAAGCATACATGCGTGCTGGGTCGATCAATCCCATAGGCCTATATGCATCGATTGTTTAGACACAGACGTACATTGAATACATACATAAATACACACATACATGCATGGAAACATGCATGGAAACATGCATGGAAACATGCATGGAAACATGCATGGAAACATGCATGGAAACATGCATGGAAACATGCATGGAAAAATGCATGGAAACATGCATGGAAACATGCATGGAAACATGCATGGAAACATGCATGGAAACATGCATGTATTCATGCGTGTATACCTACACTATACATTTACTTGCATGATTTCAGAATGTTTATTCATTCATAGACACTCGTATACTTATAAATAGAGTGGACGACTCTATAGATCTCCCTGCGTGGGTTGAAGGACTCGGCTCGCTCCACTTGACCACACGGTCCTTCTTCCATCGTTGTCTACGAACTCCTCCCTCCCCTGTCACTGGCTAAGACGGAGTCTGTTTCGTGGGCTCCCACTTAACGACGGTTCATCCCTATGTAAGGCCATTCAATTCGGATGCGTCGTCTATCGTCCCGCTTGAAGTATGGGACTGGCCTCCATTATGCCTCTTCCTTTCAGGGTCTGCGGCTAAAAGCATGCTTAATAAGGTCTGACCCGCGGGGCTTATGAGCGCCGCGGCCGCAGACAACGACGAAGGCAGACAACGCAATCGACGGGTATACATCTATGTCGCTGCCCCCGTCCTCACTCATTTGCATGTCTAGGCCGGGTTTGTCTCTTTATAAGACCATCGGTGGAGTCTGGTAGAACTTTGATAATGGAAATCTCTGTTCGTCTGTCTGTCCGTCTGTCCGTCTGTATGGCTGGCTGGCTGAATGTCTGACAGCATCGCTTCGAATGGCTTCCATAAAATCGATTGTGGATAGAGAGGAGGGAGACAGACTGGCGGACGTATGGATACGCTGTGAGGGTAGGGTTAGGCATGGAGAGGAGAGGTAAAGAAGAGGGGCATGGCCTAGTAAAGATGTAATGCAGCGTGATGTAATCGAGCACTTATATAGCGCCACCATAATCATATATCAGATGAATGGATGGATGGATGGATGAATAGTCGAGCGGAAAGAGAGATGGATGGATGGATGGAAGGTCGGAGGGGTAGAAAGATGGATAGATCGATGGATGGATTTATGGATGGATGGATAGTCGAAGGGATAGAAAGATGGATGGATGGATTAATGGATGGATAGATGGATGGTCGGAGGGGTAGAGAGATGGATAGATCGATGGATGGATAAATGGATGAATGGATGAATGGATGAATGGATGGATAGTCGGAGGGATAGAGAGATAGATGGATGGATGAATGGATGGATGGATGGACAGTCGAAGGGATAGAGAGATGGATGGATGGATGGATAAATGAATGGATGGATGGATAGTCGAAAAGATAGAGAGATTGATGGATGGATGGATGGATGGATAAATGGATGGATGGATGGATAGTCGAAGGAATAGAGGGATGGATGGATGGATGGAAGGTAGAAAGAAAGAACGACTGAATGGATGGAAGGAAGGAAGGAAGGAAATATGGAAATATGGATATATGTATGAAGAACTGTTCAGGCTATCTATCCATTTTATGAATGTGTCTACACTTATCCATCTATTCTTCCATCCATCTCTCTATTCCTTCGACTAACCATCCATGCAATACAATATGAAGATATACATGTAAAGAAGGCAATATCTATAGAATGAAGTAAATAGTATAAATTGGGCCTATAAATTAATAATGACATCATGAAAATGATCGAAAGAAAGTGTTAACGAATTACGCAGTAGAGTCAACGAATGGGAGAATGAACGAGAGAGTAATTGATATCAGGTTATTAAGGTGTCAAATAAAGTTTGACCTTTAACCGACTTGAAATAACCTGCATTCTACAGAAATGGGCTAAAACGCATCAGTGTTTTAGTCGTAGAAGAAAGAGCTTGAAATCTACAATTTTTCAGACACGATCGCAGTTAAAAAATCTGATGTTATTAGTGTGTGACACAGAAAATAAAAATGACAACTCGTTACTATTTTAATGTCCTGCCCTTCATCCTTCTCTCCCTCTTCTTAGTTACAAACCGAGTGGTTTGAAGGTAGACCTGGTTGTTGAACCTGAAACCTTCTTCCGTTTCAAACACTGGAATACATTTTGCGACCGATAGATGTTGTTCCATTGTGTGCGTCGTCGAATTTGTTCTTGGCTCTCCACGGAGCGAAAACGACCGTGACAGTCTACATATATCTTCCCGAATTCGCCGCCGAGTATCGGAGGCAATTGAGACGACTCGGAGAGCCACCGTGGTTCGGCGATCGGCCTTTGTACCGACCCTGAAAGTCTTTGATCTGCGTAAAATGGCGCCGTAGATCAGAACCGACCGTTGGGGGAAGCTAGGAGCGGATGATCTGGTCGATGCAAAGCCGATCTCGCTGTCCAGCGGTCGGAGGCCAACATTCGTCTTGGGACGATCGACCAGATATCGAACTGAATGTATATCACTGCTAGAGGTCTATATTCGGTCCGGTCAGACGGCTCGAATTGCCTACTAATAAAACTCCTTTAGGACCCGTGCATGGCTTATGTATGCATACGTGTCTCTGCATGCATGTATTCAGGTTACATTATACATGCTAAATATTATATTTACATCACGTATGTTAATCATCATATGCGATGCGATATATGTATGATGTAAATGAACGAACGCACTTATGTAAATGTACGAATGTGCACATAAAAGTTGTATTTATGTACATGTACACTTGTATGCATATGATGACATGCAATAATTCATTTTATATACAATGCTACATGTATGTACGATGAATATATGCGTGCGTGAATTTATAAATATACATATCTGTATGCGTTCGTATGCATATCTTTGTATGTATGCATAGAAATGTTTACATATGTGTGATACAATACGTGTTTGTATATATATATATATATATATATATAGGCCTAGTTATAAATCTTTAGATCACCTTCGCTTGAATGGTATCCTATGTTATCAAATTTATAAGCACTGATGCTGCTGTGCAATCGTGTATTCTTAGGAGCCGTAGCCGCCGACGCTATAGGCTCCCAAGTCGAAACCAGACGCTAAGCTATCGACTGTTAACGACTTCATTCACCTTGTGTTCTAGATACATTACTGCTTTATTCGCGGTATCATGGATTGGATTCTTGACCAAGACATCTGCAGGAGCAACACTTGCTCAGAGTGTTCCACTGTGACATTGTGGGTTCTCTTGTTATGAACTTCATTTCTCGTCATATCAATTATTATGGTTTCAAGATTCGTCCTCGCACGTTAGATTAGAGCCTTGTACGATGTAGTAAGATGATGTACATTTGTTGATATATATATATTTAACATTTTATTAAGAATTGTTTCTGTGTCTATTGCGGGATTTGAAAATGCGTTGCGTATAGTTATATCATGGCTACTAATATATAGGCCTACTGTACTGGCAGCCCGGCAGCTGGCGCCTTGAGCTTTCAATTTGACCATTGTTCTTAAAAATTAATATTGATGAACTTTTTGTCAATTCTCTGTGATCCAAATCAACTTTCATCCTCTACTTTTACTTTTACTAGATGAACACCTAATCCATCTTAATACGTGGTTATTAATTGACACTGATGTGGTTTACAGTTTTCAAGAATTTCTTCTCTCTTTTAAAACACAGTAAACTAGTATTAAACTTCAACTCAATCCTTTACGCGTTGTAATCGCAATCAATGGCACTATTTATTTCACACAGTTCAAGTCGACTACTTCAGCAACAAATAAATAACTATATCCAGGGCAATTCCCGAATATCTGAACAGCCATACATTGAGTATATATCTTAGCGCCTCTGAGTAGCTAACTTTAGGGGCGCTATATGAATGCTTGATAACATTACATTACATTGCATTGACGCACCATACAGATACATGTAGGATATTGTATAGATGCATGTACAATGTTGCATACAGCTGTAGGCCTACGTTCACAGCTAACACGTGGACATCATTTAAGCTGTCGCAGAGTGTGTCTCTGAATAGATTATCTAGATCGGGCTATGCAAATTTATACGTTCAACGACGTTATTCTGCGTGATATTCTCTGATATTAATATACACATTATATACATCCGTATAGTTATGTAATTATAACGTTTATTTAAGGTAACAATTGTTCTGTGCGGTGTTTTGTGTTTATTTGCTACAATAGTCCAGTAATAATAACACCAGTGAATGATACAGCGTAATATGATACACTACCGAAAGTATTTAGAGCCTTTAAAGGACTGTTAACATTTCATGTATGGAGCCTCAGTCGGTGACATGTATACATTTGCACATGTACATATCGGTGTGCATAACGAAATTTGTATAGCGTATTCTAGAGACTATGGCTCCACAATATCGGATGATTCTGGGTCTGGAAGGGAACCAGTATTGTGCCTTTATTTGACGTTTCTGAGCGACTGGGCATGTTTGCTTTTATGCATCGGATGACGCAGAGAAACTGCGGAGAAGGCTTGTCGAGGAAAAGGCTTATCGAAGAGAAGGCTTATCGAGGAGAAGGCTTATCGGTGGAAGTGATCGGTGATCAGGGTTCCGTCTATCTTGACAGATGATGCATCGTCCGACTGATGTGTCACTTGGTTGATTCGAAGTCATGGCCAGAAGGATCAATGCTTCGCAGTCTATTCTTTCGATTACTTAGGCCTATCCCTCGGCCCCTCCCTTCTCGAAGCTAGTTGGACAGACGCGAAAGGACCTCCCTGTCTATCATATGACTGTTGCTCTTTCTGTTCTGGAGATGTGTAATCTTTATAGAGCAGAAGAGTCACGTGAGCAACCCGTTATGGGACAGCGATGAGTAAGAAGCGCATTTTACTTAACCATGGCATAAAGGGGGCGGCTGGCCAACCCTCTCTGCCCCCATTATTTCAATCATTTATCCCTTAATTAATTAATTTATTCATCAAACTATCCATTTATCTATACTTGTGGTCAATCTATTTCATTCAGCCATTAATTAATTAATTAATTAATTGATTTATTCCCTCATTCATTCGACAATTCATTCATCCATTACTTCATCCATCCATATATCCAGAAGTTCATTCATACATATATTAGTCAACCCATGCAGTAATCCATTCATCTATCCATTCATAAGACCATCCATTCACCCATTCATTCTCTCAACTATTCATGCATGTATGAGGCCTACACAAATAGATGCATATGTCATATCGTGCATCCATAATCATACTTGAACACATAATATACATATGCCTGAAAAAATGCATGCATACATTCAACATAGCGTATACAGCGTAACATAACGTATAAAGCATAACATAACGTATAAAGCATAACACAACGTATACAGCTGCGCTTTGGTTCCATGTTGAGCATAACGAGAGTGCCATAGCAACTGCTAGATAAGAACAGATTATTTTAAATTGGAAAGACAGACGCTAATTAAGCGATGTCCCTGATTGCTCCTTCGTTGATGAGCCGTATAATCGACCACATTCGCCCTAAAATAGCAGTTACTAATGGCAACGTCGAAATGACGAACGACCCCCTGGCTAGACGCGCTATATAAGCTATCTCAGGCGCGGACGTCGTAATCGGATCCGACTCGATCGGGTCAGCCAGAAAAGCAAGCGTGCAGAGCCAGAGTCGCGTGACGGAAATGCCAACGACTGCATAGCTTCATCGTTATCCGAAGATAGACGAAGATAGACGGAGATTGACGGAGATAGACGGAGACAGACGGAGATATGCGAACATAAACGGAGGCAGACGAATGTAGATGGAGATAGACGAAGATAGATGAAGTTAGACGGAGATTGACGGAGATGGACGGAGGCAGACGGAGATAGACGGAGATGGCCGACACAGAAGTAACCGTCAACAGCGTCGGCATCCCATCCTCAGCCGCAGGAGCAGCAGCTGTATCTAAATACAAGGCGGGTATTCGAATGGCGGTGTGAGGCCGCATCGGTCCCCGAGTAAGAACAGTACCGGGAAATGTTACGACTGGATTTGTTGTTTCTAAAAATAGAACTGTTCTGTCGGTATAATTTTTTGTCGATGCTTCGTACGTTGAGATCATATTTTGTGTTATTTGTAATTATTTCGAAAGTTGTTGTTTGACTGCTTTGGCTTCTGTTTATCCACTTAACAACATAACTTATTGTTTCTCAACAACTATTTTTGTTATTACAACAGTGATTAGCGTCATAGAGTCTCGAGTCAGCAGTGACTCAGTCTAGACCCCTTTGTGCGTCCAAACGTCTAGTGCTTCCCAAAGTTCAGATACGAGACCAGAATCGAAATAATGCTGTACTGACCAGCACGTCGGCGACCTTGTGGTGCAGCAAGCAATTCAGATTTATGCAGGGCGAGTGATCAAGGAATTGTTCTGGGGAAAATTTTAGAGATTGTTCAGGTAGAAATGTCCTAGATTCAGAGGGATCTCATTCGATTAATTCACTGAAAAAGAGCAGAGCATTGAGCTAAGCTATAAACCATAACAGTCAACAGGATGCTTTAACATTTGCCTATTTTGTGCAACACTGTAGTGTGCAGAGTAAGTTACGATAGACAATGTTGTCCCAGACAATGTTGTCCCAGGCTACATGTAGATTGTGCCACACCATGTGTGGCACGGTGACCGATTGGTCAGAGCGATCGGCCCGTAACGCTCAGTGTGCGCTGAGAGTGCGGGTTCGAACCAAGGCGTCACCGTGTAGGGACCTTGAGCAAGTCCTTCCAATTGCTCTGCAGTACAACTGCAATTGCGCCGTCGAGGCGTGTGTATGCACTCCTGAGCAAAAAATGTTGGAAGAAGGGCGATATCAAGTTTCATAATGAATCAACTAAATACAAAATAAATGAATGTTGTGCGTATAGGGGATGGATCGGAATTGTCTTTGCCGTTGAATCTATTGGGCACCACACCCATGCAGTCAACCAGCCAGCGAGCCAACCTTCCAAGTCAACGCTCTGACAGCTTATTTACAGCGACGCGAACATTGTATAGTTTTCGGCCTTCCGGAATTATGGAGGGACGATGAAACTGATCTGGGATTTTATCCCGAAAGGACAATCTGGCATTTTCTCACTTGGTTGGACGTGGACTGGGATTGACTTGCCACGAATGAAAGAGAAAACAAGGCCAATAGCCAGTTCACAATGATAATAATTTGAATTAATAATCATGATAAATATATGAAAGATATAATTATATAATGTATATATATATAATACATATATAATGTTTTCTTTTTAATTGCGGCTTCATTGTCTTACAGTAGGTCGACATCGCCTCAGAGTTGTCCATGGGGCCAATTTTCATGACCCGACCCAACTCGACCCATTGAAAATGGACATGATCCGACCCGAGTTCTTACGCCAAATATCTGACCCGACGTACATGACCCGATCCAATGAGACCCGACTCCTTAGTATTTTGCTAATTTTGCTAATATTTTTTATCGTCAAACTATAGTGTCGTAATAACGCAGCACAGTCAAACCGCCATGAATGATTATAATATTGATTTGTGAGGACGTATCAGGGAAGATACCATTCGTTTATTGCATTTATTTGGCCTAAAATTACCTTCTTCATAAAAAATCAAAAGAACTCAGGATAATATTGGATACGTAAGAGTCCGGTCCGTATCTCCCAGCGTTGCCTCCTCAGCTGACTCACACGCTTGTAATAAATGCCCTGACCTTTCGTTTTTCATAAAAAGAAACAAATCCAGTGTTGTCCTATGTTTTTGCGCAAATTTCTTTGCCATATTCAATCTATTTGATTGTAACTGATTAACATTATGAATATCACTGAGTTGAACGTTAAGCTCTGCAAAAAAATGGTGGGTCGAAATGTGTCCGGGTTTGGTACCCAACCCAATTCGACCCGCCAGGATCTTGACCCGCTCCGACCCGACCTGCCTAATCTATAGATATTCGTGACCCGACCCGATCGGACCTGACCCGAATCTCGGGTCAACCCGACTCGTGGACGACTCTGCATTCTCTCTGACTGGTCTCTATTGAAGAGGGACAAAATAGGAATTTGCAATTACAATATTACGATTATACGGTACATATTAAATGTATAGGAATATATATATATATATGGCTCATATGTATGCCTATATGTGTCGTATATCTGTGCACACAATAACGTACATATTGTACATTTATATCCATACCTATGTATATACATATACATGTACAAGTGTACATGTATATGTATACAGACTACAATTGCGTGTGTCTAGGTAACGAGCAACGGGCCTTGCAGCATGAGCAGCAGTTCTTCGTTTGTGATGGACGTGCAGCAAATACAGCAGCAACAGCATAACGGTCTCCAGCAGCAGCAGCAGCAGTCCCCTCCTGTGCCCCTCTCCCAGCAGCAGCAGCTGGCAAAAGATGGGGAGGATGGAGCAGCTGAGAGACGTACGAACCTGATCGTTAACTATCTGCCTCAGACGATGTCACAAGACGATATTCGCTCGCTCTTCTCGACGATAGGAGACATCGAAAACTGCAAACTGATCCGAGACAAGAACACAGGCGAGCACCATCCTCCTCCTTCTCCTCCTTCTCCTCATTTTCTTCCTTATCCTGCTTCTCTTTCTTGTCCTCCTTCTTCTCCTCTTTCGCCTCTGTCCCACTCTACTCCTCCAGCATCTTCTTCTTCGTTTTCTTCGCCTTAGCCTTCGTCTCTTCCTCCTATACTTCTCATTCTCCTCCTCTTCATCAATCTCCTCTTCTTCATCTTTCTCCTCTTCCGCATCCTTCTCCTCATCCTCTTCCTGCACCTCTTGGTCCTCCTCCTCCTCCTCCTCCTCCTCCTCCTCTTCTTCTTCTTCCTCTTCTTCGTGCTCCTCATCTTTCTCCTCCTCTTCCTTCTTCTCCTCCTCATCTCTGAATCCGATGTATACCGTATGGAATTACAAATAGACAAAAACTGTCTCCATCCTCATTCAACCACAATTCCGATGTGTGTACTTTCCCAGGTGGAGATACCACTCCGCAGCATTAGCCGCCGATTTTCACACCATAATCGCGGAACTATCTCTTTCCCCTTTGTCGTATCATCTTCTATGTTGTGATTTACGGTTGGTAATGTGGTCCGCATTATGTAGTCAGCCATTATGTAGCGCCTTCTGTGAGACTATTTAGGACTGTAAGAACGCTTAGGGTTCTACTTAAAACTAGATTTACTATTATATTAGATGCTTAATAAGTTAGATTATGTTAGGGGCAACTAGCTACACATGTAGAGACAGTTCAGATACAAACTATCTTTATTAAATACAGAGAAGAAGAGGTAATAATAATAATATATATAATGATTGTGACTAATACACAACAGTTACATGTACTTACTAATATGAGTATGGATAAGATGATAACGACCAAGTCCTAAGATGATATGAGTTGACGAGCCTGACAAGATAGCTAGAGTTCTCCGGAAGTCAGACTGCCAAGTTCCTAACAGTGCTCTAGCATATAAGTGAGTTTCCTCAGCCAAAGAGGAAACTGGCCTATCCTAGAACAGACTACTTTGATTGGCTAGTTACTGACCACTCAAGGATCAACTATTGACCACTCTAGCAATGAGGGCTGACTGCAACTGCTAGAGCCTACACGAGTGACTGACAGAACCTATACTGTCAGAATTAGTGAATGTTCAGCTAAACCTAATGTATAATAATGATCTATATATATAATCTGTTCGAGGCTATCTATTGTAATGTAATGTACAGAATAATCACGGTTACAGGACAATCGGATATCAAATAATTTCTGATTGATTCGCACTAAAATAACAGACCAGCTTCTGATGTGCAGCAACTCATATGGCATCCTAATGTGATGCAGTGTCAAAAACTCCTCTAGTTATATATATATTATATTTATATACATATGTCTCCTTTTAGCATTGTAATGTAAACAACCTGTAATATCGTCTTTACAAGGAGGCAGTTACCAGATTTATGTAGTGGCTGAATGTCAGAAAGAAATACCTGCTGCATCAAACACGTTTTATATTTCTCTGTGTAAGCTTACAAGTTTTCTTTAAAGATGATGCATGGTCTTAAAACATAGCTCCACTTACACTACTCAACTAATTTTCTACTTAAACGATTTGTAGAGGATGATTCGTCTAGATGCACGGTGTTGTATGCTGTATTAACCTCTGAAATAGTTATTATTAATGACTGAAGCTTGTGAAGAATACCTTTGCTCCAGTCACGTAACTCATGTCGCACAGTTCCTATTGCGTGGGGTACGAATCAGCGTTAAGAAGGTTAGTTTGAAGTTTTCCCAGATGTATGACTATGGGTCTCTGATCAGTGATCAAGATCGGTGGCATTGCATCTTACATGTACCACATTATATAGCACTAGGTTTCTGAGCAGGAAAATGTATCATTAATTCGATATAAGAAATCGTAACTACTAACGCGCCAAGAGAAATTGAGACTTTATCACGATTGAATTGCTTGATTTGTGTGTAGTGTAGTGACACGGTGTGATAGCAAAGATCACTAGTGTCGCCCTCCTCGTTTATCTGGGCTTGGGAGTGGCACTGCTTGAGTGCCTGAAGTGACCTCTATAATCAAAGGCCTTATACAAAGTATTGCTTGGAATGTGTTATCCGCAGGTCAGAGCCTTGGCTATGGTTTCGTCAACTATAAACACCAAGAGTATGCCAGAAAAGCCATCGAATCATTGAACGGTCTAAGGTTACAGAATAAAACCATCAAGGTAAGCAAAGGTGTTTCTTATATATACGTTGAGACCAAAATTAGTCCATAGGTCTACTCTTGGTTTCAGATTACCTCTGTTCCGGTGCCTGTTCAACATTGCTATGTTCTGCAAGTCTGCCATCGTTGCTACTCTACGCCGTTAGGTTGACCCCATATGCTCAACTTTAACTCATGTTCTTTTATACTCTCGTTTTAATATCTTAATATACGCGTGATTATAAAAGCTTAGCTGTTCATTGACTGTTTAGTCTTCTATACACCTATGCCAAGACTCAATTCACAGATAAAATATACCCGTCACTTTGTATTATAAGTTGAAGAATAATCTAGAATAAAACAATTGTTTACGCGCTACGAGTGATTCAGATGTTGGACTAGGTTATTATTCGGCTGAGTCGCAATTAAAACAATACTGAACGCCTTTTAATTCTTTTAGTTCCCGTTGGTAGGTTATTATCACAGATCAGCCGACTATTGATCATAGATCTGAAATCAGTCGATCGCTTTGAGGATAAGACAGTGTGCGACTGTTGTAGTAACATAGTCTTTTTTTTAGTTGAACATCACCGAACTTTTTAAATTCAGGTATCCTACGCTCGACCCAGTTGCGATAGCATCAAGGGAGCTAACCTGTATGTCTGCGGATTTTCCAAGGGATTAACGCAGCAGGAATTGGAGAACATGTTCTCCATCTGTGGTAACATCATCAGCGCTCGTATCATCTACGACAACAACACCGGTATAAATGCTTACTCTATCGCTCAGCTTACGAATTATTCACTCTTTTATTGTGTACACAGGTCTAATAGAAACTTATATTTAACGAGGTTCAAAAAATGAAGTCGCCAACACTTTATATTAGGGTCCACTGGGCAACGGCTTTATATGGACTGCTCTTGTTCGTCTAGGCCTATATTCTTTTATGTGTATCAAGGACTTGCCTTTAAGTAGGCTAGTGTTAGCGAATTTTAACACGAAAGTACAAACAACACAAAAGGCGAACAAGACTACATAAGTTGAAATAAGTCTATTTAAGTTTAGACCAGGTCCCGTTTTGTATGAGAACGTAAAACTCTCACAATCTAGTCAATTCTTTATGCTCCATGATATGTGATAATTATTGCGATACACAGTCAAATTTATCTGTTCAATATTGACCTGGTAACTGGTTGGTTTAATTGCGCTTTTGGTTGACGCCTTGTGCATTAGCAAACGGTGGAATAGAAGTCGCTAATAATGATTTCAATAGCAAATACAGACACCGCGCAGTGTGCGCACTAGTGCTCTGCTTAAAAATGTGAGTTTCTAGATGCATGGCAAAGCTGTATTCTTTCTCCATCTGAGCTGAAAAGCCGGATTGTATCGATTATCGATACAGACCCCACATATCGCTTTATGAATATTGCATGAACGCAGTTGATCTGCTTCCTCTGCTCCAAACGCGATGCCTAACCCACAGGTCGCTGTCATCTGTGATACTGCTAGTCAGCTGTCAATCAAGACGCCAAGAAGACTTTGATTGCTCTTTTGTTGGTTCCGCTGCGAACAAAAATCATGCACTCGCATGTTCTCCTCCGCCATCTTAGATTAGATTGATTCAATGGGATTGAATTGGGTTAGACTTAGACACGAGCGGATTTATGTAAGGATCTCACTGGAATAATGTTATTTCGCCGTGACCATTGCCGTGATAGAGAACATCCAACGTCGTATTCGATCTTCGTTAAGAGCTCTCCGTATATTTCCAGTCTTGAGATTCGCGTTTCTGTGGAGAAGGTTTGAGCATGTTCATGGCAATCTCAATGATTGTACAGCGTCTTGGAATTCGCTGGGATTATGACCTCGGTGAAGTTTCTAGACGAGATGCCGTGTGAGCTCTCGCTTTATGATCTAGATTATTTCTCTAGATCCAGAAAATTATTATTGCTATGAGCCTATGATTATAAATACACAAAGGGCGCTAAATGACACAGAAATGTGAATCTGAGACGCAGTTGGATATCAAGACGTTTGAAATGTTAGAGGTTGGAGATGGATATAAAGTTTAATTTTAACGTTGTTAATCATCCAATGGTGCTTATGTAGGGCTGCTTATGCATGGTAAAACGCGACTGGCGAAAATATTTCACAATACAGTTAGCCAAATGTGCAGTGAAGTTGGATAAAAATAATTAGAACAATAAACGTGTATCTATGCATCTTCCCCAAAAATATCAGATCTGGATGACGTAATATTTTGGATACATTCAATTTCCTCCCTCCGTCCAATAGACTTGACCTCTTGGTTCCTCGTACAAGAACTGCTATGGCTCAGTCTCGACCCATCGCTTCAATTGGTCCCTTTCTGTGAAATACACTTTCTCCATCTGTTCTCTCTCAAATTCTTTCTGGCTCTCATCCTCTTTCGCTTTTCTCGAAAATTGAAACTTTCGTAGGGCCTTACGCGCTGGCAGCGCTTCCGAACGGTTCACCTTACTAGAGACGCTCTATGCATAAATGCAAATGCATCAAGAATAGACCCATCAGTTGCCCAGTATGTATGCATACATGCATGTATGTATGTGTGAGCGTATGTATGCATGCATGTATGTATGTGTGTGTGAGTGTATGTATGTATGTATGTATGTATGTATGTATGTTTGTATGTATGAATGCATGGATGTTTGTATGTATGTATATGTATGTATGTATATGTATGTATATGTATGTATGTATGTATGTATGTATGTATATGTATGTATGTATGTATATGTATGTATGTATGTATGTATGTATGTATGTATGTATGTATGTATGTATGTATGTATGTATGTATGTATGTATGTATGTATTCATACATGTATTTATCCATGCGCATCCATGTATGCCTAGTATATGTTTGTATCATATATGCATATGTATATATTTATGGTTGGCTATCGCATGACCAAACAGGAATTTCAAAAGGCGTTGGATTCGTTCGATACGACAAGCGCCATGAAGCGGAACGAGCAATCAAGCAGCTGAACGGCGTTAATCCTCCAAGCGGAACGGGACCAATCACAGTTAAGTTCGCCAACTCGCCAAGCACAATCAAAAACGACATCTCACTGCCAGCTGCACTAGCTCCTCTGCTGACGCCGAATCGAAGACTCTTTGGATCTGTTCACAGCGCTTCCGGAAGACTCAGGTAAAATGAACCATTTGCAAAGCAAACGTTTTGTCAGTATTCAGGTTTGATTGCCTTTTATGTAAAAGGTTAAGAGGTGAAGGTGACACGGCTGTTGAAGTCCCACACACATCCGGAAATCCGGAGAGGATGGCCGTTTGAATGGCATAAGGTTTTCACTCGTGTCTTCGCGTCTTCGCTGTGTCTGCTAGCGTGATTCCATCACCCATAAATAACAATAATAATAATAATAGTTTTCTATAAGAAACAGTATCCATCAAACTCCTTCGGTTGCTTCTTGTCTTTCAACCGAAATGGCCTCTTCGTACTTTAGACCGAAGTGACCTGTAAGTACTTTCGACCGAAGTAACCTATTGGTACTTTAGAGCGAAGTGACCTCTTGGTACTTTAGACCCAAGTGACCTGTAGGTAGTTTAGACCGAAGTGATCTTTTGGTGCTTTTGACCAAAGTGACCTTTTGATACTTTAGACCCAATTGATCTTTTGGTACTTTAGACCCAAGTGACCTTTTGGTACTCTAGACCGAAGTACCTCTTGGTACTTCCGACTAATACTGCCTGACATCGTTCCCCTTGTTCTGGAATGATACTTCCTCTATGAGTGGCTCCCTGATTTCACTCTGAGTGCCTTTGCCCGTATTCTTACTATTTTTCTTTTGCAGTAGACTCCTCGCACGGATTGGTTTGTGCTGGAAGAAGAGCTTTAGAAACTCGATGTAGATCTACTTGTGTTCATGGATGAACCACAAAACAATTCTATAAAAATCACTTCATGACCCTATAGAGTATTCAATTTGATCGTCAAAAGAAAATGGACAGCACCAGCGACAGCACAACAAACACACTACAAGCCATATTCACAACGTACTCATACAGGTATCGTCACCACTGAAACATCTCGACAATCAGTTATCAATCAACAGGTAGTAAGTTGATGACTAGGTATTGCCCAAACCGCAGAACGTTCATGTAATATAGCATTAGGGTAGCTCCTTCCAATGAGCATTTCCTTACACACACTTACTCCACCTACGTTCTAGCTATTCACAATCAGTAAGTTTCGCTTTGTGATAGTCTACCAAGTCAGTACCAAACCCTGGATGACGGAGAGTCTGACAAATTGGTCAACAAATGACACCCGTATAGAAAACAGTAAAAAGCGATGGAGCAATTTTTTGTAAAAGGCTCTACATAAATATTTTAACATAGATGTATGTCAAGTGCTTGTTCCAGGCTGAAAGGCGCTATATGAAGATATTCAGATACAAACGTACGTACATTGCAGGTATTCCGATGGCATAGTGCCTCTTCCTGGTAGTCTGCTTCCCGCCAATCCACTTTCTGCTTCCGGTTGGTGTCTGTTCGTCTATAATCTGGCGCCGGAAACGGAAGAGAACGTCTTGTGGCAGCTCTTCGGTCCTTTCGGGGCTGTGCAGAACGTCAAGGTCATGCGCGACCTGACGACCCTTAAGTGCAAAGGTTACGGATTCGTTACGATGACGAACTATGACGAGGCTTTACTAGCGATTGCGGCAATACACGGCTATCAGCTCGGCAATCGCGTCCTCCAAGTATCCTTCAAGAAGACCAAATCATCGACGGCAAGTGACCCCACTTCGGGTTTGATACTTCCCGGCACGGGATTGTGATCCGGATACTGATGTTCAATCCAGGTAAAGGCGCTACAAAAATGTGTGGGAAATATTTCGGCAGAAATTTCCATTGATAGGGGATATACGAAGGTGCTGCTAAACGAATGGTTAGCTATTCGGGAAACTACTTTGGAAGCCAGCGATAATTCTGTTGATAGGCAGCGCAGCACCTTTCACGCACAACGGCTTATGTTTATAGCCCAAGATGTGCGTCGGATAATAACGTCAATGTTGATGAATTGAAGCGTTTCTGACAACACAAAAAATATCCATTCCTTCGAATGCATGCAAATAGCCATTTGATATTTTGTATCAATAAGTCTTTGCATCACTAGGACTTTGAGAAATTTCTAAAAACCGCGAAACTTGTCGAAATTGTGATGAAACTATTTCCTAAATCGAGGCCTCACTATGCAATGAAACGTTTTATATATTTAATTTAAATTCTAAGAATTTACTTAATATCGAGAGTTGACGGTTTATTAAAATATAATAAAATTAGATTAAATTGAAACTAGTCACAACATTCACATTCCACCAACTGACGATTTACCTGCACAAAGATCGTTCTGTTGAAATGGTCATAATTTGTCTACGTTTGAGGATTCGATCGACAGATTTGTGTTTAAAATTAGGTTTCTTTCTATAGAGGCCCTTCTCCGTTTTGTGCATAATTACCAGCTCTAGCAGTATGATGACTTCTTTGCGAGCACGATTTTCTTTGTTTAACTAATTATTGCATGTCGTATCTACGTTAGTATGCTGATATAAATTAAAGGCTGCGTTTTCTAATTTTAAATAATATTATGAGCTTAGTCAAAGACGACAGCGTTATGTTTAGCGAGAAGAATGCCACATTAGCGTCACTAGTTCTAAACAATCCTGTTCTTGTTAAATCACTCCCAGTGATTCACCTTCTCTAGGTTTGCTTATGTTGCCTGTATACGCTATAGGTTGGAATTTTTTCTGAGTATAATTCTGTCTTTATAAAGCGCTATATAAATGATGTGGGTTGACATATTTCATTAAAATTATCCAGATTTCATTAAAATTAGGCCTTCTTGTTTGCAAGAGCCAGGTCGCCCTATCACTGCCAGTAGCTCTGCATTTCATGGCGACCTGATCGTTCCTTTTGCACGCACTTCCATAATGCAAAATCGGGCTTTCTCGGTCGTGGGGCCTACAATCTGGAATGGACTTTCCATAGAGCTCCGTCTCCTACCTAAGGACTCCTCATCTTCATGTTACGCCTCTCTTAAAACTGTCCTTTTCAGCCGAGGATTAGGCCGGGAGCGCCTCTAAGTAGATTGCTTGAAGAGGCGCTATATCAAGTATATTTGATTAATTGATTGACTGGTAAAGCAAAGATCCTAAAATTCAGGTTGAGGATTTTTTTATCATCTTGACGATAACTTCTGGAGCGCTTGAGCTGCTCTTTAAAATAAGTAGGCAAGGCGTATATTCCTCCATTTGTTTGGATCGTTATTTCACGTGTTTGAACCTGTCAGTAACAACACAACATGTTTCCTGCATTGAGCTCTGTTAATAAAGGCCTAGCGTGCATGCAAGCGCCCTATTAATTTTTCTGAGCTTAAAAGGCCTAATTATATTAATTGTTGAAATGAAACTGCATGAATCCTAGCTTACTGCAAAGCCGGTGATCGGGTAAAGTTGCGTCTGCAGCATTTGTTGAAGTCCCATCAGAAAAATTGGTTGTTAATTGAAACAAGATTTTTATATAACCTATGATGCCCAGCATTGATAAAAAAAATTTTAAATGGATGAATCTATTTGGTAATTTTTACCATCTAGCAGCCGGTTTATGATAGCTTTGACAATACGGATGTCATTGAATAGATAACATATCGTAAAGATGAGTTTCCTTGGTTGTAAATTAATGGCGTAGATTTATAAATAAGGCGACTTGTTTTGGGAATAACAAGATATATTGCTGTTATGCAATGTTTATAGTCGTTGTGTTGTAAGATTATTATAGATTCGATGTGTTTTCATTGTCTTCATTCTTACATTTTGATTTTCCGATCAACTATTATCGTTGATTAGTAATTAGTAATTCGTATGATTACAAGGCATTAACCAATTAAAATCCTTACCAAAGGCCTAATCTGGTGAAGCAATTGATGAAGTCATTATAAAAGATCAGCTTATAGCAGAGTTGTATTGTCTCGAGACAGTGTCTCGGTCTCGAGACGTTTCGAGACAGTTTTTTAGTGTCTCGGTCTCAGAAGCCTGCGGTATCGGTCTTGGTCTCGGTCTCGAGGTATTGTCTCGAATTTTTAGAAACTGACTTGAAGTGAAAGTCTTGTTCTGTCTCGAACAAGAGATCTCGATAAGTTTCATGTTAACTGTCTTAAAATCTTGGGGCAATATAAAAACTATTCTCAGGAATTGATACTATATATACATTACATGTTTCAAATAGAAATTGCAAATGAACCTTATTCCCGAAAACTGAAACATTAGCATTTAAAGCATTTTTTATAGGATAACTTGTCTTTCACTGTCTCGTACTGTCTTGAGCCTAGTGTCTCAGTCTCGGTCTCGGTCTTGGTACCTCACTGTCTCGGTCTAGTCTTGGTCTTGAAGTTTCAAGTCTTGCATACAACACTGGCTTATAGTCTTAACCCGCGTGTGAAACTGATGAAGTTCGAGAAATGTGAAAATACCATGCAACCTTTTAACTTTTCTAAATGCAAAACTGCATTGAGCTTGGAAATTTAGAACCATCTCTGAAAATATTGTCAATGTCGTTTGAGAGGCGGGAGGATACCCAATGAGAGGAGTAAGAAATGTGGGGAGTGACAAACGTATAACGTGCTCCTCTCTGTAAAAGGTGAGGGGGACTTGTCCCCTTCGAGGCTTCGAACCCTGCCTCTGTCAACGTGCAGTTGCACAGTTATGCCGCGGTGTCTTATGAAACATTCAACGTTTCATCGAAAACAGGATAGAAAGTTATGCATGAAGTCACTTTGTATTCGCTGAATTCTGTATTAAATTTCACATTATGATCATTTGTCAATTTGCACAGTCTTGGTTTGCTTAAAATATTTGCGATTGTAAACCTAACTATTCATTTGATCAACTCTTCGCAAGCATATTGTCTACTATCCCACGTAGGTCAAAGCCTAGTGCTTTGCAACCGGCTCTATTTAAGTGAGAACGGGTTTTCACGAAATGTAAATTTAGGTAAATAGCATAATATATTGACACATGATTTGTGAACAATAACATGCTGAATGTTGCTTTCGTTTTGGAACAATGTTGAAGTAAACTGCGTTTTGGGTGAACCATAGGCTACTATCGATCAGGTTACGAAATGAGCCTATAGATGTTATTGTGAATTTGAGTATTTTCATTTTTATTCGTGAATATCTGTTCAAATCGGATCAGGTCGATGGATAGCAGAAGACACGTAGCACATTCCCCTATTCTACATTCCTCTATTCTACATTCCTCTATTCTACATTCCTCTATTCTACATTCCTCTATTCTACATTCCTCTATTCTACATTCCTCTATTCTACATTCCTCTATTCTACATTCCTCTATTCTACATTCCTCTATTCTACATTCCTCTATTCTACATTCCTCTATTCTACATTCCTCTATTCTACATTCCTCTATTCTACATTCCTCTATTCTACATTCCTCTATTCTACATTCCTCTATTCTACATTCCGGTACAGTTGCATTCCATTTTATCGGTCAGTATGTCTATGAATCATTCTAATTGCTAGTCATGTAATTAGCGCTTAGATTTAGATTTTCGAAAAGGACGTTATACAAATGTTTTCGTACGTGAATATATAAATGCATCTACATTCACCCTATCGTCTTTGCGGACCGAATCGTTCATAGGTTCTATTCAACCGATCTCTATTGCCAGGCATTAACTAGCATTATGTACTGATACTAGGCTATTCAGTTAGACAAAGTGACAAGCGACAAGTGCCAACTCTAATGGGCATGCAGAAAAAACTTATACTTATACGTGTGTATGCTTCCATCTGTTATTAGAGTAATTACTTTTCTGCTAAACTTCCAGTTTACATCAAGAATAAAGAAAGATTGAGTAGCCTCAAAACTCAATGTAAGTAAGTATGTGGTTACTTTTGACCATCTGCAGACGCATTGTGTGACTTAGTTCGGATTAGAGCAATTTAAGAAAGTTCAATAACAAACCAATAATGATTGGCAATTATAAAAGGACATCTTCGAAGCCGAAGATGTCAATGTCAGATGTCAAGATGAATACATTGAACAATATTTACAACAGAATGCGTGGAATGTCTCGGCCCAAATCAGTTTTTAAACTGAGTCTATTATCTTTATAATATTAAAACAATACTTCCAAAGTGTAGCCTAAGTTTGCGCGGTGACAGTTCATTCCCAGTTTATCAATGAATGCTATAAATGTAGATTATACTTTCTTGCGAGTTTGTCTGTATTAAGGCAATGTTATATAATATGAATTCAAATATCAATATATGTCGTGTCATAATTATTTGTTCAGCTGTAGGATTTAATTTAGCATGGGAAATTTTGATTGTCGTTTGATTGCAGTTACA